>QWTY01042677.1:7310-17636 GCA_008033365.1 Pseudorectes ferrugineus
TTCAGGTAACCAAAAGCTGCAATTAGGTCACCTTGAAGCCTTCTCCAGGCTGAACAAACCCAGTTCTCTCAGCCTTTCTGTGTAGGAGAGGTGCTCCATCCCTCCAATCATCTTCACGGCCCTCCTCTGGACTCACTCCAGGTCAATGTCCTCCCTGTGCTGGGCACTTCCCTCACCCTGCTGGCCACGCTACCTTTAATGCAGCCCAGGATACAAGTGGCTTTCTGAGCTTTTTCTGGTCATTTATTAATTGAAATCTTTGCCTGAAAAATGAGACTTTTACGCTCCTTATGAAAGCATCCTGAACTAAGAAAAAAATAGAAGATACTGACTTCACTAGCCTATATTGTAAATAAATTATCTGAAAGAGAGGAAGAGTGTGCATATATTACATACCTAATAACCAGAATACATAATGTATTATATGGGAAAAATTACTTCTGTGAAGAGGTTGGAGGATGTTTATTTATTTTCCTAAGCGGCATTATGAGTGCTAGAAACGTGAGTCAGAATACCTATTCTGCAATAACAGTTAATCTTTTATAGAGGATTTTTGTTTCTTGCTAATATATGTGAGTGATAGCAGATTATGTGTCTCTTCTATTTACAAGATCTTGTGCATTATGATTAGCTCTTGCTTTTCCAGGGCTAAGATCACAGCTAGTGAGTGATGAAGCAACTTTGTTTTTATTTGAGCTCAGATAGGGAAAAGGTCTTTCATTTCCTTTCCAAAATATTGGTATTTGCCAAACAATACGGAAATGATTCAAAGTGATGTGTAAAAAACCCACTAAAATTAAAATAAAATGGTAAAAGATATTTTTAATGCTTCTACAAACCCTGTCTTCTTCTTACTGAGAGAAGGGGTGACTCGACCTTTCCCTTCTGGGGCCTATTTTTGCATTATAATGTAGGTCATAACTTCTTAAAACCTACATATTTGAAGCTAGTTGCTAATTCTATCTGTATTAATTTTACTTCCGAATTTGAGACTTTGTAAGACCTTGTTTTGAGTATGTATAACTTCTGTGAAAGTCTCTAAATCTAGAACTTGTGACCTTTAATACAAAATGAGCATATTTTTTTTCATAAAATCAGAGAAGAGCCCATGTTAGAAAGGGCTTAAAAGGTCATCTGGTCCAAACTTTTGTGGAAAAGGGAGCCTAGATGTGATTATCTAGTACTCTGTCCAGTCATGCCTTGTTCAGTCTCTTCTTCAGAAGTGGATTTATTAAAAGGTAGACATCCTGCAATGGCAAAGCATATTTTTAAATATAAGTATTTAATTTTGGACTTCCTACCGGATTGGCCTCTAGATCCCAAAAAAAAGCCTTTGTAAAAATAGTTCTTTTTTTTCCCCTAAACTACAATTGTTACCTTCTGTTTCTGCAAAGCTAAAGCATGACAAAAAAATTAATAGGCCTTTTTTAAGGTATTGTCTTTTAGGGATTTGTTAAAGGATAATGAGAAGACTGTCTTCAATAAATAACCAATAGTCTGTATTCCATGATTATCATCGAGGTTTCCATCTTCTATTTCTTTATTTTGCATTTTGATTTTTCTGCTGCCTTCCTAAAAAGCAGTAGGGTGTCTCTCAGCCACTGCTTTCTATCTGTGAAGAATTTGGAGGATAATGATGCTCCCATAGGTTCAGATAAGATTTTCATGCTGTAAATGTGAGAATTATGGAGGTTTAAACTAATAATTGTAGTGTCACACTTAGGTGTGAGTGTGGGAAAAGTATGAACTAAGCGTGTGTGGAAGGAGGTGTCTCTGATTTGCAGTTGCCAGGTATCAAGGGAAACAATGATTGTTAACAGCGTGTGGGAATTACAGAAATTATTTTTTTGACTTGGCAGCAGCTTGTAAGGTCATTCCTATTAGCTTCATTAGTGTCCTTTTTGCTTTTGCCATCATCCTATTTGGGTATGGAAAGATAGTGCTAACCTTTTTCTAGTGTTTTATTTGCAAAACACCTATTCAGGCTGTCATCTCCCTTTTTGTGATTTTCCGCAGAGCAAAGTCAGATGCTGTCTCAGGAGAAGGGATGTTAGCTCAAGTGTTTATAATTGTACATAGCTCCCCTGTGAGACTGCTTTTTCCCCTCTGTGACCACAATCCCGTGTCACAGCTCTGGTGCTGTGCCCTAAAACCATGGCACTGTTAACCAAATAAGAAAATTTATGTGTGTGTTTTCCTAAAGCCTAGATTGTGAAAATGAGCCCCATAACTAGTAAAAAGGAGCATCTGCTTCCATGTCTGTAAAGCAGAAATGTAAACACAAATTGTTTCGGGTTAGTTCTCTAAATTCTTCATGCACATAAACATGAGACACCTGCTTGTGTTCCTGTTCATATGCACAAGGTGGCCAGTGCTAAATTAAAACAACCCACGTAAGCTTGGAATGAAAGAACAAGATGATTATTGTAATATCAATTTTTAAATACTGAAAGTATGTGCATTGTCAGTGGAAAGGATATGAGTAGGCAGGCAAAATCTAGGTCTGCATTGGGTTCTTACGTACCACTGAGTAGGGATGGACAGGAAAAGGTCACATCTTCATGATCCTTAGGCTAGACGGTGTCTGGCCGGTGGACCTGAGCCTTGTCTGTCCCTCAGCACTGGAAGAACATACTTCCTTTGCATTTTGAGTAGCATCATGCAGAACTATTTTGCAAGTGTTTTTTGTTTTTTTTTTTTTTTCTTTTCTTTTTTAAGGATTGTTTGGGAGTTTCCTGTGTGAGATGGATTCTGACCAGTTCGTTAAAAATGGAATTTATCTCTCAATACATCTGTAAACTGCTGTGAAAATTGCCATTTCTTTTGGAAATGATGTTTCATTTATTTCCCAGAGCTGTAATTCAGCACTAAATACTGGGCACATGCCAAGTTATAGGACTGCAAAATAGATTTCTGAAAAAAGCCTTAGACCTTCCTATGTTTCAAAATGTTTGAGAGGGAAAAAAACTAGCGACTGTTTAAGTGTGACACTGAGAACTTCCTAAAAAATTCATCCCCAAATATTCATCTCTTAAAAAATGTAAGGTGCAAAAAACCCCAAAGGAGAATTAAGGTGTCTTCTTAATTGTTAATTTTAGACTGTGTGTAATGTCCAGCTGTGTTGCTAAAGAATTTGTTGGTGAGTGAGAGAGCCTGAGCTGGTAGGTTCTCTTAGGTAGTGAACTGGGAAGGAGCATTTGATCATGGCATGAAGAATTCTTGGTAATAATTCATTTAAAGAGGGATAATTTGCAGTTGAGGTGGTGAACTTGGTCTTCGGAATCCATTTTTAAGGCCACATTTCAGGCTTAGTGTGCTTATAGACAAGGGACATCAGTCTGCCTTGTTATCCTGTACTATGGAAGAACAGAGTATTTTCTTTCTAGATACTTTTAGACCGAAGGTCTGTAGGGACAAGCACTTGCTCTGTTTGCACACCACGTATTAGACGTGATCCTCCTATGCTAAGGCCCATAGGCGTAGTCACACAAGAAGGAGTTTCTGCACTGGGAAGAGGAAAAATGTAGAAATTTTGCCGTTTTGACTGTAACAAATTTCTGTTTGCACAGTATTACTGTTATTTGCACTACGCGGGTAAGCCAAGCACTAGCTTCTAGCATTCAGTGGGACATTTTTTCCCACTGCCTGGCTACACTGTATGTTTTTCTGCAGCTGGCAAACGCGTGCCATTACCTTATATCGCCTGCGGTCGGCGGGGATTAATTGTTGTTGCCTGTCGCTCGCTGCCCGCTGGTGCCGGCGCCGGGGCCGTCCCGCTGCCGCAGCCGTGGTGCCGGGCGCTGCGCCACCTGCTGTCCGGCCGCGGCCGTCACCGGGAGCGGCACGGCCGCCTTCCGCCGGGAACTCCGTCACTTGCTCGGCAGCGTTCGGGACGGCAGCGTCGGGGTGTGCGATTTCTCTATGTCACCTTCCTAGCTGGAACGCGGTTATTTGCTTAACAGCGTTTGGGACGGCAGCATCAGGGTGTGTGATTTCTGTATGTCTTAGGTAAAAAGTTTTCTCTGAAGTACTGAAAGTCGGAATGCGTCTAATGCGTTGCTGCCTTTGAGGAATTAAGTGCTCTAGAATTTTAGATATGAAGGGAAAAAGTGTTGATGTTAAGTAAGTAATTTATCTTTACTCCCTTGCCTGCTGTAAATGCAAACGTAGGAAAATGCCCCAAATAAGCTACCTTAATTAGCTGAGCTGTTATGCTTCAGCACAAGACAGGTTATGACTGGGATGATAAAAAAAGGGAATTCTTTTATAGCCTAATTTTTAGATGAAGAAAAAACATGCATTTGATCACAGCCGTTGATTTTTCTGACAGCTCCACAGCCTGTGACTTGTTCCTCATTAATACAGCTATATGAAACTGTTCTTTTTCATTTCACCTCATATTTTGTGTGGCTTCAGCGTTTTCTGCAGCTTGATGTTGTACAGCTTTGTCCACGTTAACAAATACTGAGGCTCAGTAGGAGTGGATCTGTAGAGTGAAATAGTCAGTGCAGAGGACCAGATACACAGCTGCATTCATTCCAGGTTTTTACAGCAGTCAAATTGAAGTCTTGTCCCAGCAGCTGAGCATCCTTTAGCATACACTCTGGAATGTATCTTCTGGTTTTGTTTCATCCTAAGGGTATCCAGTTTGTCCCCTCTCAGACTCCTCAGTCATGTAGTCTAGAATAAGAAGGAGTGCTTGGGGAGATTATGGCAAAAGGAATGAAGGTATTCTTCCTCTGAAATAAAATGCTGATGTAAACTCACCCATTGAATTCTTTCTCAGTTGTAGCTGAAACTGCCTGTTTTCCCTGCTTTTTTCCACATGGGTTCACCAAAAGGAATAGAGATTGAATTTGTGAGACATATGTCATGGTAGCTGTAGGGTTTCAATTGATAATGTTATCGCTATTAGCATGCTGATGGAACTTTTTTCCCATAAACTTTAGAATTTTATACCTCCAAGTCATTCATATTACTCACGTAGCAAAACAATTTTAGATGTTCTTATCCAAAATCTCTTCACCTCACAGATGGCAATAAAACCTAAACAGAAAATCCAGCATGTTATTATGAAAAAAAAACCTAAAAAAAATACACAAAATGTGTAGATCTGATTCATTAATCTTTGTTAGTGGCACTTAGACAATATTATTGAGCTACTGTGGTAAAATATTAATGAGGATTGAGGTATTGCTTAGATGAGATTTTCACTGCAGTTGGGCTTTTTGGCTGCTTTTCTTAATTTTAACATTGACTTGCTGGGTAACAAGTTTTCCTTAAACTCTTACATTTTTTACCTTAAAACCTGAGCAATCCCAAAGATATTTAAATATTATGACATATAATTTAAAGATCCAGGTACCTTTATATCGGATTATGTTACAGGAATGTTGGAAATGCTAAATAATTTGAAACCTTCAAAGGAGGGATGAGAATAACTAAAACAACTCTGTTTATACTGCTGAAGTATTTTAGTATCAAAAGTAGTAAAGATTTCTCCCAAAGTTCTTTCTCCCAAAGAACTGTTGTAGTGTTTCATAGTTTTTCCGCTGATAAACCCCTGCGATCATTTCTGCTCAAAAGCCAGTTTTCCCCCTGAATTCTTTCACGTAATTATTTGCTAGCATCACTTTAAGTATTAGAAGAATGACACGTACAGTGTTTGATCATATCATAGAATATAGCTTTGAAGATGACAAAAAAATACCTCAAGATGTATTGCACATTCAACATTGCTTCTTCCAAAATGTTTCTAGACACTAAGAAGACATGAGTCAACCTTTAAAATTTTACGTTACTTCATAGAACTGGTTTATAGTATTTGTCTGTAAAGGTCTTAACATGGATTCTTATTTGTATGTGTAAAATTGGAAAGGTCTTCTCAACAGTTAAAATATTCAAGGACCTCTACCTTGATAGGTTACAAACTACTCCAGGCATCTGTTTATTAAAGTTTATAAACATTTTGTCATCACAGTATGTGTGTTTGGAAGTCAGTGAAATACAGTAGACACATTCTGTCTGAATCAGACTCAGGATTCAGATCTGAATCAGACTTAAAAGCTGCATGATAAGAGCCTGAATCGTGATCAGTATCAAGTAGTAGTTGGCACTCTCTTCAAACAGATCTGTGCCTTTCCGGTAATGCCTACAACAGTAGTACGAACCCCTATGATTTTCTCCGAAGCCATGAGGAGGTAGCATTTTATATCAAGTACAGTTCTTGAAGTTCTAATAGAACTTCAGTATTCATACTTACTAAGAAAGGAGACGTTCCAGGTTTTTATAGTTGCAAATATAATTTGAGAGACAAGCTTTCAAAGCTTTCCAGTCTGAAGGTGCTGTTTAAGAAAATGAGAATAGCAGTCCCTTCTTCCCCTCCTCTGGTGGTGGGAACTCTCTTCAGTTTTGAGACACCCAAGGTTGTCAGGATGCTAATGCTTGTTGCTGAAATGGCCACTTAGGCAGAGAGAAGACATATTACCTTAGTTTAAGGGACATTTTACAGGAACACCATTTTCTTTAGCATATTTTTCACTCTACTCTGCTTTTTAGTAGCCTTTAGCCCTGCTATCCAATTATCTACAGCTTCAATTTCTTATTCAAAATGATGCTCGTTGTTGCTTTCAGTATATTTCACTGTCTCTCTGTTTCAAAATCAGCTTGTAAAAGTCTTTGGCTGTCGAGATGGTGTAATTTTAAGGTCAGCCGTATCGATAAATATTAACTGGTTTCTTTACTCTGTCGAAGTCTGTTTAAAAAAGTATTCTTCCAACTGCTGTATGTGAGCTAGCAACTAATATATTTCATAAGTTTTTAAATGTGAAACATTATTCCATATTCTTAACCAATGCTAAGAGAGTACATAAACTTTACAAAATATAATCAATTAACATCCATATTAGCATTTAATCAAGTTGAAACCTTTCAGGAATAAATGTATTTTAATTTTAAAAGAAAATTTCCTTTTAGGGAAATTGAATCAAATGTAGATGATTTTGCTTGATGCCATTGAAACACAAAGTCAGTGGGTATGCATTTTGGAGGTAATGCATATTACTGGCACAAACCTTTTCACTTTTTTTTACTGCTTTTACAGGTTATTTTTTATGTTAGATAAATAATTTAAGAACTTGTGGCCAAAGAATCAACCACTTAGATCATAATTTATCCTGTAACTACAAAATTATGTCAAAATATCAGCAAATGTCTGAAGACTGTACAGGGCATTTTTAGCACATTATAGAAGAGGTATTTCAACAGCCTTACTGTTGAAATTTCCAGCTTTGTCATTCTTAACACAGTCAAATCATGCATTTGAGCTGGTTTCACTTTATGTACCAGAGCACGTTCTAATAACTGAATACATTTTAAGTGTCTTTTAGTAGCATGGTATAAAAAATGTAGTCACTACAAGGTATACCTTGACATTTCTATAAAACAAGGCAAACAAAATGGATCTTACAATTTTGAAACTTCTGTGACAAATAAGGAGAAATAATTGAAAGCTTAACTTCAGAACTTTCAAGACCAAATTCTAAGTTGCCTGTAAAATATATGCAACACATATTTTCCCAGGAATTAGTGGTGGAAAAAATACTCTAGTTTTCTCTTAACTTGTGTATCCCAAAGTTAACATTAGTAACATGTGTTCTGCAAATGATGACATCTTATAAAAATTCAGACCATTTGATTTGTGCATATTCTCTAAATTTTCAAATATTCTCAGTGCAGTTTCATTGTTACATTAGTAATAAAGGATTTACCTTTTCTTTCAGCTCTGCAATAATATATAATCACTGTATGTATTCTGTATATCCATAGATCTAATCCACAGCAGCCAAAAAAACCAGACATTCAAGCCCTTTTCAGTCTTTTTAAAAAAATCTTTATCAATTGAAAAAGTAATTAATAGAAGCTTGGCAATAAACAAAACATGTCCTACCAAACTATTCTCATAGCTGTGGGTGAATTTTGGAAAAACAATATTATGTAATTGGTTGTCAAAATCAACCTGTCTGTGTGAATCACTATAGCTAGTAATAATAATAATACTCTGGACTACTTTTCTTGCCCTTCAAATAACTGCATTGTTATGTCCTATATTTTTGTATCTCCTAGCAACAAAAAAAGTTCCAAAAAGTTTTATTTTTGGAAGTGTGCTAGAATTGTTTTCACAATCATTATATTTTCATGCTGTCTCACTGACAGGTTCCCATGAGCAAGTGAAAAAGCTCCTGTGCTTAAAGTGCAGTGCTCTGTAGTGGTTACTGCTGTCTGTGGCAATACATATTGAGGTGTATCTCATCTTGCTGGTGAAGCACTGGCCTTGGGGTCAGTATCATGACCCCAGTCTCTGTACAGTTATAACTGAATTGACCTCGTTTAGTTTATGATCATTTTATCTGCCGTTTAATCTGCAGTTTACATGGCCCATAGATTCAAAATATTGTGTCCCTGTGTCCCGTAGGGTTATGATAAAAGATAATGGACCATCTGTAGGTAACAAAACAGACATTATAACCATGAAAGTTATACTGCCAAAGGCATCGCCTCCAGAGAATGTGTCCTGATCTGCAGGCCAAGAGGTGGGAAGGGCTTGGCCCCTGTGGAACACACTGGCTGCACCCGTGTTGCATAACATCGTCTGCTTGGATCCCAAGAAATTGCTATTTTCTTTCTTTGTATGATTCACAAAAACTGCCACAGTTCACCCAAGTCGTATCATGGGGCAGAGGGGTGTACGTTGTATTTCTTGAGGCATTGCATGATGGCAGTGCCTGAAGGCAGCAAAGCTGCTGAGGCAGTACTGGGGAAATGTTACAGTGCACAGGGAGCAATCTCATCCATGCTGTCTGTAGGGAATAGCCCCGCTAGTAAATCTTGTTCAAAAATTCCCCTGACTCTGGGTCAAAAGAACCTACTTGTGTCACCCTGAAAGGAAGCCTGGGAGCTAAGAGCTGTGTGGAGAACCTTAGCAAATCACAGATCTGGAACAAGCAGGGGAGCAAAGTTACTAAAATATTGGTACACATGGGCTTATTTTAACTGCAGCTCCATTGCTTAGACTAACTTTTAAAAAAATATATTTTAAATGTATTGTTTTGGTTTTGATATCAATTGAAGTTATATGTGTGTGTTTGTAAGTTTCTTGTATAAAGACATATTTAAGGATTTATTGGTTTTAAGCTATGAAGATCTAATATGCAGAATGTTCCAGAAATCAAACTTCAGTATAGAAAGCTCAAGTGTCTTTCAGAATTACCTTTGCAGGTGTGAATATTCATAATAAAACTTTCAGTCATTCCTGCTTGATTGTTCCACTCGGGTGAAATACTTTCATCCAGTCAACAACAATCTCGGCCTTGAGAGTAAGGATCTCTTTCAACTAAATTCTTCCCTGAGACTCTTAGCCAGTCTTTGTCCTGCTCTCATGAGACTCACTGTTGAAGTACTAGAGGGTAGCTTGACTTCTGCTCTTATTAATGATTGCGAGACAAAGAGAGTCAAATTGTCTTGAAAGATACTAGAACATAGAAGCAGTTAGGAGAGACAATAAGCTCTTTCTCTCCCTTCATCTCCACCAGCCACTGCAAAGCATGCTTTTGTGTTATATAACATGGCCGTGACTGTACGTTCCTCTACATCCTTTCGTGATCCTCAGCATCATCATTATCCTCTTTTCGTTTTGTTAGAAAAGGTCTGGCAACCTCCCTTTTGCCCTGAAAATTATGAATTATAATCAAATTTAAAGTGGAATTGTTTATGTGCATTTGAATGAGGTAATTCTTGCCAGTGTATTAATTTTCTTTATAAGAGACTTACTAAATATTTCATATTTATTATTTCTGCACCTTCATCTAATTGCAGAATCACAGGAACTTCCGAAAACAATGGTGATGATAATGAGATCAGTAGAAATTACAAACACTGAAGTTTCCATGCAGAGATACAATGAAATGTTTAGTGAAAATCATTGGAATTTGAGGAACTGGAGAGAACATAGGAACACAGAGCCCACTGCCCTTTTTCTCCAGGCAAACCACCCTCCCTCAGACAGTAGTTTTTAAATGAAGAGTAAAGAGCTATCCAAATGATGCGTTGGTTTGAAAGAGCATTATTCAACCTGCTTTGTACATAGGATTGGACTAAATAACCTCTAGAGGTCCCTTCCAACCTGAACTATTCTATGATTCTATTGAAATGCTAACTCCACACATGGAAAATTTGGATTCTTTAGAAAGTGTTTTTGCCAGCATCTCCTCTTGAGGCTGGTTTCTATAGCTTTGTTTAGCTTTGATAACACCTTTCATAGTCCTTTTG
>QWTY01042680.1:0-10941 GCA_008033365.1 Pseudorectes ferrugineus
AACATTTGCATTGACATCTGATGATAAACACATGATGAGACAAAGCCTCAATATGAAAATAATTTCCTTGGGAATGTAGCACCCATAAAAAGCAGATAATTTCATATAAATCTAATCCATTTATCTATCAATTCATGTATTTTGTTACTGCACCAAAACTGCCCCTGAGAATCCTCAGTCCCCAGCTTAATCCCAATGATTGCACTGTAAATTTGAAAAAATAAAATAAAGAAAAAAACCTTATAATGAATAACTACTGTTCAAAAACTTAAAAGTAGATTCACCAGCTTAGAGAACTGTTTTATAAATAAAATGATAGCTAAGCTTACTTTTTCTCACTTAGGCATTACAGATCTTGAGGAACATACTTGGTTTGGGGTTTTTTTAGTACAGGGGACTCTGTTTACAAACTTAAATATTTTTGTTCTATTTAAAAAAGGATTTTTTTAATCCTTAGTAAAATAATTACTGACATACACTTTTTTGTAACTCTAAGAAAATAACCTCTGTAGAATTACCATGCAATAACTTAATTTTTCATTTAATGAATGAATGATATTCTAAGATGAATATTAGCTTTAAAACTTGGACTTAACATCACTGAATTTTAGCTCTTAAGATATAAAAATAGTTCAGTGGGCTTCTTCCTGCCTGAAAGATTGCTTTTTAGATATAAGATTTTACTTATAAACTGTCCGATGGCAAAGCAGAAAGTGCCTTGGATAATCTCTCATAACACCAAGTGAGATGATAAATCTTGTCTATTTGGGGATTTATTTTCTCTGTACCAAATTTGCTGTTCTGTGTATAAAATGAATCAATATTGGCTCATATTAGAGTTTTTGAGTTTTCAAAAACTAGCGATGTGTTGTTTCTACAAAAATTTGCCCAACTTCCTTGCTGTTCCACTTTTAAATTAAGTTGTTTAACACGACAAGTGTTTTTACACTGAAACTCCCTTGCCTACACTACTAAACTCTTAAAACTGTGCCTGGCACTGCTTTGGCCCATCCCAGCTGGCACTGTGCCAAACCAAGCTTTTTTGTAATACCAAAGACCTAGCATTGCTCCTGATAAACAGCTGGATGTTTCGCCTGGCTATGAAGGGTAAGATGTGCAATAATGTAGGCACGGGCTATTCAGCAGCAGCATAGTATCAGTTAAATTAGATTTATTTCTACATTGGCTAAGCTGCTGTGCCTCAAAAAACAAACTTTTAGCAGAAATTGCAGGGGTTTGCATGAAATGTGAGAAAGAGCAGTGTGCATGAAGACAAATCAAATGGCCTATTTCCGTCTCACTATTTTATCCCTATGACAAATGTAAACTTGAGTCCAGCTTCAGGTACACCAAAAGAACAAATACAGGTTTATTTATGTAAAAGAAGCTGTAAGTGAACAAGGCTGTAGAAAAGGTTGTTAAAATTAATAAGATAAACCGAAATCTGCTGGAAGTTATACTTGATTTTATGGTCCCTGAATATTTAAGTGTTTGGTTTATGTTTCCATAATATTTTAAAATATCTCTTTTATGTGTTGGTGTACTGGGTCTGACTGTGATATAAAAAAAAAAAGGAAGATGTTTTTGTGAAGTTGGTCCCTTTCACCATCAGGCAGGTGCCAAAGAGGTAAATTTTAAACTTATCTGTGGAGAGAGAAACTGAAGCCTAGAGCTTCTATGTCCATTTCTGAATCAAGTCCACCTTACATAATTTTAGTGCTACTTCTGCCTTTTATTTTTTTTTTTATTTCAGTAGGTAAAAGGTTGTTAATTCCTCGCTTTATGTAAGAAACATTTAAATGTGAAGACCCCAGGAAGAAGATTTCCTGTGGTCATCTGTGATTCTAAGTGCAAAGCTATTTCTCACAAACAAATCCAAACTGAAGACAGTTAGCTACAGAATTACTGAAACATAGCTTAGCAGACTTCGAAATGCTCCCAAAATTTGATACACACAAAATTGCACATCATCTTCACACATGCTAAGGAAAATCAATTAACTATAAAAAATAAATTATTTACAATTCCTTCTTATTTTATTACACACTTCTTTCAATTCTAAGCATAATCTTGATACTGACAATTTGAAAAGAACCATGAAAAGACTGAATTTGTTATATTACAGAGTGTGTGCATACCTACAGGCATATGCAGATGGCATGCGTGCATCCTTACATGTGCATCTGCAGCTAGATATGCATGTGTTTGTGGTACTGAAATTATGCCTTACAATGAAAGAATGAGTAACTAAAATGACATAAACAGAATGCTAAGAGGCATGTTTTCCACAGGTTATGACAACTTCTACAGAATAAAATGTCAACTCTTATGTTAAAAAACACTTTACCCAGTAAATTGAAAAAAGGACACGCTGAAGTTAGCAATGTTCAGCTTGAAAATTAGACATGTTTTGCTTTATTTAGGATTTTTTCTACATCAGCTCAGTAAAAGCCAATAGGTTTTCACCAATTTTCCATTTTCCAATTTTGTCTTTGAAGTGGTGGTTTGCATTTTTCATTAGGCTAACCTGAAAATCAGAATGGGACCTTCTTGTCCTAAAAAGATAGCTGAATTCTGGAAATGATTGACATTAACTGCTATGCAAAGTTTCCTCCCACATGTCAATGAAAAGCATCTTATTTTAAGGCACTGGAGAAAAACAGACTTTTACACAACTTCAGTTCATTGTCACAAAACAACTTGAGCTCAGTAAGTGTAACTACTATTCTCAGCTCATACTCACTAACTACTTTTTCTTTTACATTTCATATCATTTTGATCTTCTATGAAATATTTGCTTTCATCAAAACCTTATTAAAGCAAAATTGTCAGTGCTACACAATATTCATGTCTTGCATCAGCCACAAATTTTGTTACCCTTAGAGCAGCAAAGAGACTGTTCCACTACCTCCATTTGAAGAACGTTTCAATAGATCTCAAGTTTGTAGAACTTTTCATTTTCTGAAGCAGCATCATCTTTTTTATCCAGAAAGTATTTAAAATTTATGTGTATGAAGGATTTTACCACTACTTTCAAAGGACTTGTTTAGCTTTTCACTGGATTGAATCTTTTTACATTAACAGGCTGCTCATATCCTCAAAGTTCTTGAAGTTCTTAAACATAAAACACTTCCTTTATGAAGAAACATTCATTTTATTGACGCTATTCTATCTTCAACTTTTCAGCATGGTGACTTTTTATAATATATCTGTTAGGAACAATTTACAACAAATTGGAATTCATGTACGCACACATACACGTATAAAAACCACCACACTTCCCCTGTAATCAAACACCACACACTGCTATAATCAAAGACAAGCTCAATTTGGGCAATTTATTTTAAATAGCTTTTTTTTGCAATTAATGCCTGTAGGGTGTTTTTAAGTCCTGTGTAATAACAAAGCCATCAGAAGTACTTATGCATACTGTGTCTCATGTAGTTATCAGCAGAGTTAGATAAATAATTCAGTAAAATAAAGGTTTCCAGTCTATTAAAACACAATCAGATTTGCCAGAGATGTTTAGACGGTACATATCTCTTTCTAAAATGTTGATAAAATGCTGATTTGATTTGTAATATTTGATTAATAGAAATGAAATAGATAGATAGACAGACAGACAGACAGACAGAGATTTCCCACTTTAACTATGTGGGAGTTTCACACTTTCAGGATTGTTACAAAGCTTTATGCTATAGAGAAAAATATACATAAAAAGTCTAGGATCTATTCCCAATAGTCTTCAAGGTATTGGATTGCCATAATTCCTATCCACATCTTCATCATCATCATCATTATCATTATCATTATCTAAAGGCAGATGTTCCAGAAACCAGCTATTTCCAACTTGGTAGAAAAATTAAGTCACTCAGGAAGCTGATTTTATGCTACTCTATGTTACAACTCTATATGCATGCTAAAGTAACACTTCTGAATTCATATTTTGTGGCAAATGTTATGTAGAAGATATGAATACCTTTTCCTTTTTTAGGTCTGTGTTCCTCATCAGTTAAATCCTTGTTTTGGTATAATAAATAGCTGTTTACATTTTTTTTAGTGTTTGTTTTGAAACACCTGAGAAAACTGACACAGCTGTCAGTTTTAACAGCTCCAATATTAAGTTGGAGGTAAGTATGGATTACATAATTTACATATGCAGGCTCTTGACCATCTCCATTTAAAATTAGTAGAAAAATGCATACTTATTTTTGATTTTTAAACAAGCTGCATAAGGTCCAAATAAGATTAGTAAGGTTGTATAAAAATTGAAATTCTTTGCTATTCTGAGACTAGCTTTTCTTGTCTTGAGGAATAAGTACGATCCATTAAAAGAAATGTTGGACTGATATAAAAGACTAAATCACGATATATCTGAAACAACTTTATTGGATTTGTTTGTTTGTTAGCTTTTTTACCTTAAGAATTAATGACAAAAGTAATGGCAGCTGGGATCCAGGATTAAAATCTGGGACTTCTTTCTTTGTGCTGAAGTTTTTAATCTCTAAGCTATAGAGTCACACTAGCAAAGGAGAGACAAGTTCAGTCAATTGTTTTGTTTTTTCCCTCCTTCTACAATATGTATATTCCATTCTCCCTCTCTTTCTGTGTTTCTCTTCAATTTTGGTAAATGAAAATTGGCAAAATCCTTGTAGATGATAAGAATAATGACAATAACATTAACGAAGAGAACTGGCTTTGACAGACCACAGGTTAAGGGAACTTGGATTTCTGCAGAGGGCTCTTCAGTTTCAGAATCCTAGTAAGAGAGTTTGGTGGAAATAACTAGTGTCTTCTTAAACACTGCATTTAATTTATTTTCCCCTCAAGAAAAAATCCATTTAAGAATCCAATTTTTGTTCTTGACAGCTATCAGGCAAACTCCTTCTACTCTTTTCACTTTTGGTGTAAGAACAGTGCTTAAGGCCAATTTGTTTCAAAGTCCTATATCATCAGAAATGTAGTTTTACTCTGGGCGCTCTAGCTAAGGTAAGAGGTTCAGTATTCCTCAGGCATTGATAAAGTTGTGAAATAGTGTTTGTTGTTAAAGTTTAAAAGTGACTGATGGCTTTTGAATACCAAGACCACGGCACAAATCGTAATTATTGTAAAAAAAATTAAAATTACAGCTTTGTGGAAACAACTTTTACTAAATGTAATTTTTAGAAAGAATTTTTAAATATATATAAAACTATATATAAAACTATATATTAACTATAATTTTATAATTTTTTTTTTTCTTTTAGAAAAAACACTCCTTTATTTGTAAAACTTTTTATTTATTCCCTTAACAGATTTTAAGTTTGGTGGGGAAATTTCTCTAGCATTTCTTCCAAAGAGCAAACTACCGAGCAGTTATTATCAAGGTACAAGAGTCCTTGATAACACAATCAAAAATCTCCATAATTCATGCTTCTCTCTTTATCTAGGAAGATATAATGATAATATGCAGTAGGTAAGTAAATTACAGAAAATTGTCTGCTTAAATCTTCATACATATTTAAAAGATAGACATTCCTTTTCTGATAAGCCAAGCTCTGCATCAGTCTTTTTTTGCATGGCATTATTATGATCCTGCTGTTTCTGGAATGTTGTTAACCTTGTTCTTCCCAATTCCCTTAATAAAAAACAAGGCTATGAATACTTTCAGTTGTTATGCCACTCCTATCATATACAGGAGGGCATCTATAATTAACCCAAGTAGATCAGATTATAAACTACTGTCATTTGGTTTAGTGGATATTGAGAAAGACTTCAGCACCACTTTGTAGCTGAAGTTCTCAGTCTTGCACGATGTGATTTAAAAAAGTAATCTCTTATTACCAGAGGTATTAATGCACTAACAACTCTTTTCTGACACTTTTTAGGTCACTATAAATAAATAGGATCAAGGGTAAGTTCCCTCCCAATCATTACCAAGGGAAATAAGTTAACGTTTACTGTACCCGAATTATTTGTATTTATTCTAAAATAATAGGCCAGTGTATTAGAGTTTTTGAGTGTGTAAAAACATTTTAAAAAATTATGTTGCTGCTTCTACATAAAAATACACTAGTATGTCCCTTTTCTTCTCCAAGATATTCCAGACTGCTTTCAGGGGCAGCAGCTGACCATTGGTTTAAAAAGGTCTAAATTATAGTATGACATATGCTGAAAAAATTATGATTTCTCTTTATAAATGCCAAATATCAAATGTTTTAAGTCTTATCCATGGCAAAGTGCAACTGTATTCCCATACCATTTTCTAGAGACTACTTTTTTTATGTATAAATAGTGAAATGCTAGGTACAAATATCTTCCTGAAGATCTAAAGAAGCAGCAGTATTGGTTTTGCCGGAATTTGTAGACATAGACTAAACAATATTCTTCAGCATTATCTTACATAGGAAGTATTTTATCAATATGTGTAATATCTATGTATGTTTCATAAAGATCTGAACCTGCTGGAGAAAAAAAAAAAAGGAAGACAATCTAAGAAAAAAAAATCCCTATTCAACAACATGTAATAAAAAACCCCACAGCTAACAAAACAACCAGTTCACAGAAGAGATGCAAATTTTGTATAGCATGAAGAATGGAGTTCTCAAGAGTTAGTGCTACACAATCTTTTCAAAATCCCTAAGCATCAGTTTTTTACAGTTATAATATTAACATTAATTCTCTTGGGTTCTAAGCAAATAAAATTTGCTTTTTAAACATCTTTGCTTCATTAACTGCTATTGGTTTCATAGCATTATTGATCTTAATGAGGTTACATAGTACTTGCATTGGGGCATTGTATGCTGGAAGTGTGTGAAATTAATATATTTTCTGAATGATCACAGAAAATAATATTTGCTTTATGTAGGACACCTCCTAGAAGCCTCAGAGGGGAAAAAATAACATTGAAAATAAATTTTTCAATGAAAATATATTCAGTCCTGTATTTATGCTACCAGACATTTACATGAAGGAAATTAAACTAGGGGAAAAAAAAATAAAAAAAGAAAAAGTTGTGTATTTTCAGGCAGGTGCTGAATAGATTTAGGAGGAATTCAACAATGCCTGCATTCTGTATTAAGTTGCATAATTAGTCTGTCACTGAATTGCTGCAATTATTAAAGATCTATTAGAATATGGAGGTATTCTAACAACTTTGTCAGATGGTTCTTTTTATGTGTAAATTCTTTTACTGCATGAAATTAATTGAAGTATCTGAATCACCAATCAAACACCTAATCAACATTCTAATCAACAGTCAAGTATCTGACATGACAAATCAGGTTAATTGTCAACCGCACATCAGGAAAATTAAATTATTAATTAAAAAAATGTAATAAAGCCCTTCCCAGAAGTACTGTTAAAGGTTAACAACAGACTGGAACTTCTAAAATAAGTAAAAAGGAACAGCTGAGCTGTTGCTTGTGATCATTGCCCAGAAGTATCTGAGAACAAACCATTTTGTAACCATAGAAATGTCTCAAGAAAATATTTGGTTTTGTCACAGCTAGTAGGATCATGAACAAATTGACTTTTTATCAAATTTCAATAGAAAAATATATTTTTGTGTAGAAATATTATTAATATATTTAAATTACTAAATAGCCATCCTTCTTAATAATTTAGCCATCATATGACAGATGTTAACCTGTATATAAATTTCATTCAATCAATAAATACAGATTTTATTGAATTCAGTTAAAGAAAATGCTGTTATAAACACATTTTTTAGGGTTACACAATTAGCATAGTTATTTGCTCAAAATAATTAATTACTATTACACATATTAAGAATAAGGTTCTAAAACTTTGCCAATCACTTCTAGTGGTGGCTATTAGACAGAATTTAAATTCTTAGTATACATTTGCTGAATTAGTGGAAGGGGTTTTTTTAGTTAAAAGACCAATTGTTCAGCTTCCACAGCTTTGCCATTTGTACCCTCTTATACTTCTGAAAACTGAGTCAAAAGTTATCAAGGAAGGTGAATACCTAAACACCAAACTGATTCTGTAAGCAGACATGTAGACCCTGCCACAGGCCTGTATTTTTGCACCACTCTTTTAATGTTGTTTAAAGTGGGAATCCAGTCTTCACACCACTGAGATTTTGGCACACAGAATTCCTGAAGATTTGCAAATTTATTTCTCTGACTATGCCAACAGCAGAACTTTGTCTATTAGGCTAGGAATGACAAACAGTTCATACTTTACACAGTGAACTACTTTTATTGTTACTTTTTTACATATTATAAGGCTTTGATTGAAATCATCCTGGAAAGACTGATGCAGAAGGACATTAGGAACATTTTGGAGTCTGACCAATTTGACCAATCTAGCCTGCTATTCTGTTCCTGACACTGCAACCAGTGAGATGAGTTTGGGAAAGTATGTGAGCTTGACTACTTTCTCCAAACCTTTTTCTTGGTTTCCTTCAAAACTTGTGTAACTGTGCCTGTTTCATCCTTCCAAGTGTTTTGAATTTATCAGCTTTGTATCTTAGCCCTGTTCAGACCGGCACAAGTATTCAGAGTATGGTTATCACATGGTGACAGCATTTACTTCAGCCTAGGATACAGATCCTACAGCTATTTACTTTAATATATCATTTGTAAAAATAATTATTCTAAAAAAAAAAAAAAAAGCCATGCTGCAAAAGATGAACAAGGGAACTGATCTTATATGTGAAAATATTACTTGATTATTCCTCTTATTCATTTCTTGGCAATCTATTCACAATACAATCATACCCAGTAATAATGATCCTAACATATGCAGTGCAATTATCCACTTATTACTAATTTCCATGAATCATGCAGTTAAAATTGTTATACACACACTGTACAGTACCTAAACTTTCCCTTTATGTTATGTTTATCCTTCCACAACCCTCTCTAAGGTCAATGGGATCAGTTCAGGTCAATGCACTCAGTCATTAGTAGCCGGAACTGTCCACTGGGAGGAGTTAGACGGTGAAGGTAGTGGTTTTTTGCCTTCCCATTCTCAGGTCCACCAAAGAATTTTTCTTCGATGTTGTTACAGAATCTACTTGGATGCTCTTTCTTTCCTTGTTTACTCACAAGTTAATTAGTTGTTTACCTACTACTTGATTTTATTAGACCTCTACCACATATGGTTGAGCCCTTGCACTGCAGAATCAAGACCAGGTGGAAGCAAAATGACGCATTGCTATCTAACAGGAAATAAGATACTGCGGGATCAGTGATCATTTGAAGGACACAGGCATCCTGACCCTCTCCTGACCTTCAGAAATTTTTGCAGTCACAGCTTAAAAAGATCCACAGTCAAGACAATACTTGACAAGACCAGGGGCCTGAATTGCTAAGTCATTCAAAAAGCAGTGGCCTCTAGTGATTAGTACAAACATCATATTTCCTTGGCTGCACAGTCTGGTGGTTAATCTCCCTTTCTCATGGGTAGGAAAACCTGCTCAGTGTTATCCCCAGTTTAAAGGATTTCAGCTGAACTCTAGGCAACACTCCACAACCTTTTTAAAAAGGGTTAGTGTGTAGCAGCAACAAAGAGAAGACCACCTTTTCAGTAGTATGATAGTAAGGATATTAGTCAAGAAAACAAAGGGAAGGGATTTCCTTTTTTTTTTTTTTTTTTTTTAATCTTTTAAATTCAAAATTCATTAACCAAAATTTTAAGGCTTTTATCAGCACAGAAGCACAAGTTCCTTTCCTCTGATGAGAGTAGTGCCCCTTGAATGAACTCTGAAGTGAAAATCCTCATTTTCATTCTTTCCCAGTGTAAAATACAAAAATCCATGACGTTTCTCTCTGAGTCTAGAGTGGGCACTTATATGACGAGGAATAGAGGGAAAGAGAAGGCAAAGTCTGTGGTCTGTGGGAGCACCGTAAATCAGATAAATGTGAAGCAAATGTAAACCTAGAGGATGAAGGTAGATTGTGTTTAAGACTTGGAAAACTGTAGGCAGTGCAGGGAAATAGCAATGGACGGGATGGGCAGCTTAAGAGGGTATAAGTGGAGTGTCTGCAAGCACCTAAATCTAGGCTAATAAGGGGGTTAGCTGAGTGGGCAGAAGATAGTGTACACTGGAGGTCAGTAGAGTTACGTTATTAAGAAATATGTGAAAGAATACAAAAAAAAAGCTGCCAGGCTGTTGGGGCTGCATCACAGCTCTTGCAGCAACCTGAACTGAAGAAAGAAATTTAAAAATGCTAGAATCTTAAGAACATGTGGGGCATCACCGAAGATACTGTAACAAACATTATTAACTGTGGATAAAGTATCCTGTTCTAGGGTTGGTGAGGACACACGAACGGTTCTTTCTATATTGAGGCTGCTCCATATACACCTTTTGCTACTGCTGGTCACTTGGTTTGTTTAGCCTGGAGAAGAGGAGACTGAGGGGAGACCTCATTGCAGTCTACAACTTCCTCATGAGGGGAAGAGGAGGGGCAGACACTGATCTCTTCTCTGTAGTGACCAGTGATAGGACCCAAGCGAATGGCGTGAAGCTGTGTCAGGGGAGGTTTAGGTTGGATTTTAGAAAAAGGTTCTTGACCCAGAGGGTGCCTGGGCACTGAAGTCGGCTCCCCAGGCAAATGATCACAGCACCAGCTTTGACAGTGTTCAAGAAGCATTTGGGCAATTCTCGCTGGCACAGGGTGTAACTCTTGGGGGTTGTCCTGTGCAGGACCAGTATTTGGACTTTGATAATACTTACGAGTCCCTTCCAACACAAGATATTCTATGATTCTATTCTCTTTTGCTTTTTCAGAGTGGAATGTAATACCCCCATGTAATAGTTAATAGTTAGTAAATATCCCCATGTCACCTTCCTATGATTGCCATTTTTGTAATATTTTCCACTCCTGAAAGCTCAGTCAATCAAGCTATTGTGCAAGCAAATGTGCATCTTTCACATTTCCAACAGAAAAAGTGATGCATTTACATTAGGACTTGTTTCCTTCCCTA
>QWTY01042689.1:0-10445 GCA_008033365.1 Pseudorectes ferrugineus
GGCAGTCTGAGTGAGATATACTTCCTTCATGCATCTGAATCAGTTATTCCAAAAGTGTTTAAGTCATCTAAATTTGTTCTAAATAAAGAAAACAGGTGCGAGTGAAAGGATGAAGGAATGCCAAATGCTTAAAGTCAGGCTAAGAACAGCTCCTCCTTTACAACTTCAGACACCTCCCTTTATCTGTTCACTTTATAGAAAATATAAGCACTAACTTGGGGCAAAAAGCTTCAGGAGACACCTAGAATTCATCTGTAAATTGGCTGACAAACTTAGACTGAGTTTCTCCACAAGTTTCAGTACCTGAGATCTGAATACTCCCTACAAAGCACAAGCAGAAGTTCATCATTCTCACACTTGAATTTTCTACCAATCACGAAAAATCCACAGAAGTTGTTTATGTTGATTTTTACTTCATGTTCTGACATGTAATAGCATAGCATGACAATATCAAGTTGTTATATTAGATTTTTTCATTCTCTTGGGGTTTTTTTGGTGTTGTTTTGGTTGTTTTATGGTTTTCTTTTCATTATAGGTATATTAGGCAAACATTTGATTCAAGACTTTAATGCATGCATGCATGCATGCAGGCTGAATTTCCATTGCCTGAGGAAAACTAGACTTTCCTTATTTTCTATTTTTTGTATATTTGACTTCAAACTTTACCCTGTTTTTTACCACTTTTCTTGGGTTTGATTTATTTTACTGTGTCCAGTTGTGGCCTCCCCCACACAAGAGAGACATGGACATACTGGAGAGAGTGCAGCTAACATGATTAAGGGACTGGAGCATGTTTATGTGGGAAAAGGCTGAGACACTGGGACTTTTCAGCCTGTAAAAGAGAAGGGTTGGAGAGGGGGATCTTACTAATGTATATAAATACCCGAACGGAAGTGTAAAGAAGAGAGAGAGCTTTTCAGTGGCACAAACTGAAACAGAGAACGTTCTTCCTGAGCATCAGAAAATACTTTTTCCTTGTGTGACTGACCAAGCTCTGGCATAGGTTGTCCAAAGAGATTGTGTCTCCTTCTTGGAATATTCAAAAGCTGTCTGTATATGCTTGGTCAGGGGAATTGGACTAGATGACCTCTACCATTCTTTGATTCTTTAATTCTCTGTTTCTGTAATTCTGTGATTCCATGTCTAAGGGCAGGCATAGTCTCTACATTTGTTTTAATATGTGGAAGACATCATGAGACTGTTCTGGCTGTTAAGTTGTAGCTCACAGTACTGTACACCTGCTTTCCTTTTTACACTGGATATCTTGATTTTTCAGATCCATAATGTAAACATCATGAACTGAAGAGGGCACAAGTCCCGTATACGGTCCACACTGTTTTCCCTTAAAAATAGCCAAAAAAATTTGTCATTTGCCTTCCATAATGGATCTTCTTGATCAGCCTACAGCTTAGCTAAGTACCCTAGTCCATTATACTTACTACAAGAAGCTGTAAAGAGCATGAATAATGTTTCAGACATTCCCTATTTCTTGTGGGAATGCCCTGCCTATGAGATTATGGCTTGTTCATGAGAGTAGGCAGAAGACAGGCTGAATAACCATCTTCAGGGTAAGCAGCAGGAGCAAGGCAGACCTGGACTATTTTATCTGCTTCTATTATGAGTCTGGTTATACTGGTACCCATAAACTGGAGTACAAGGAGCCATTCTCTGCCCTTGAGTCCAACTGGAATGGTCTGGCCACATCTGCACTATGATCTTCCCAGAACAGAATGGGCATGTGGTAAACTCTGAACTGTATTTGGGAACTATTTTGGAAAATGCTAACTGGGCCGAAGCCAAAACTGTTTTAGCATCCAGGATATCAGTTTAACAGCTTAGCTGACCAAAATTCGGTGCTCGCAGGCAACCCCCAAATCCACCTTAAATTGCTAAAATAAATATGCTCTTCATATATATACAGAATTCAAAAATCCATGGCCAGGGGAAACAGACACCATAATTCCTCCAGCCCACAGGGTGCACATTATCAGAGCTCCTACTAGAAATCTCATAGTTAAGGAGCTAAGAAAGCAGAAGATTCTGGTTCCAAGTTTTATGTAAAATCAAATTATTCATGTCACATTAAGTATGTAGAGTTTCTATTGTATTTTGGATTTTGGATTAAGGGATTGGTGCCACATGTAAATATTTCTTTGGAAAGGGAGACCTCAGACAAATGGGATGCCCAACCTTCCCAACTAGCTAGATTTATCTTCCTTGCTCTATTTTGATCATTGTTCACGTGTATCTCAAAAGCTTCTCTTCGGAGAAAATAAACCCTGTTATTAGCTTCTGGAGCCTTGGTAACTATTCTGGTTATTTGAGTTAGGTAACAGTGATCTTGCCCTATACATTCATTCAATAATTATCCTTATTACTGAAGTTACTCACCTTAATGCTCTCCCAGCTATGTTTTAGATTTCAGCATTTTCAAAGCAGAAATCTGACACCAAATCCTGCTTTGTATTCCGTTAGTAAAAATCTGGAGCATTTCCACTGATGGATTTCATAGCTCTTTCATGGGATGTATTCTGAACACTCTGTTCATTCCCTCAGGGCAGTGTATTTGCAAGCATGATAGATCCTCTTTACACCCACCCTAGCACCAACATAATCAAACAGTCTCTGTAAAGCATTTGTATTTTGACAAATAGGCAAATTTCCATAAAATATTTTTTCCTTGGAATTTTTATGACCAACTTACCCATCATCTTTTTCACTCATGCATGAAAAATGTCAAAAAGCTATATAAATATTTAGCATGATTTATGATTGTTTTCTGGGCTTGAGAAGGGCTGTGAAACAGCTAAGAAGAGCAAAAGAAATCACAGTCCAGAGAGAATGTGGCAAGGCATCAATTGCTGTTCCTTATTAATCCCTAAAGTACATCCCAGTGAAATGAAATAAATTAGTTAAGCCTGTTCACCAGGCCTTACTATTGTCCCCAAAAAGAACAGCTCCTGCTGCTTAAGAATCAACTGAAATGCAGATCATCAAATTACCGAAATTGGAAAGATATGATTAACCTCTGCAGTTTTTCCATGCTCTTTTATTTCTGTAGAGACCAATACTAATTCCATGTAAATGGTATGAAAATCTGAAAGAAGGGCTTCTCTTATAGAATTTCCATCTTATTTTTACAACACAAAGGATTTAGAATTCTTTGAACAAGGTTCAGAAAAGCATCCAAACTTTCTGATGTTCCTCCCTAAATTACATGAGATGCTGGGGACACATTAAAGGATTTAAAAGGGTAGGAAATGTACTATATCAGTTTTTGAGTCCATAAGTGATTTTCTATTCTTGCCAACTGTACTCATGAGACTCAAGGGCACAAGCAGACAGCCAAAGAGCATTTTTAATGGATTTTTTACATAAAAATTTCATCTAGTTCTGCTGTCCTTGCCTATGGTTTTTTTTTTCCCATAACAAAAAAATTATGCTGTAGCCATCACTTCTTGAGAAAAGAAAGAGAAAATGTTTAAGCAACAAGATGTGAGTTTATTTTTAATAATCCCTCATGTTCATCATGTTATGCATCCAATGGATTTTAAAAGATTGGCAGACAGCCTATAAGTATAACACTAGTACTGTGGGGTTTTAGTGTTACTGGTAAAATTTTATTTTCAGAAATTCAAAAAAGTAATAGTGACACAAGGATTTAAACAAAAAGCTGGAATGGTATAAGGTAGATAGCATGCTATAGAAAACAGTGAATTTGCTATTTATTTGCTCATTCAACAGTGCATAGAGTAAATTTTTAAATTTATATGGACAAAATTAGGTATGTCATTATTTCTATTATTTTTTTCAATTTAATTTAAAATATAAGTTTAACAGCATCTTTCAGAACAAAACTAACACTAGTTTTTTTTTTTTTAAAAAAAAGCAGTGTCTGCTGGTTTCAGAGAACCCTTCAGGTTTGTGTAAAGGGTTTTTTGCAAAAACATGTAAAAAGTTAATGACAAATGTTTAAATGTTTAACTGTTCTAAAAAGTTTACAAAATAAAAGAAGCTTCAAATTCAGGATATTTTCAGTAAGACTAAATGTATTTTAAATATCTCACATGAAAGATGACTTACAGTGACACACTGCTTTTAGTCCATATAGTAAAAGAACAAATATGTTAATCCCATAAAGTTTTGCTGTTACAGACAAGGGAGATATCTAATCAATTTACCTGATTAGCCCAGCTATGGTGAAGTCATACTGGTTTGGTAAGGATATAATATAGGAGAGAGTGACACAGCTAAACCATTTTAGAGAGTTGTGAGTCTCCCAGCTCACAGGTATCTTCTAGATGAATCAGCTGTGAAAACCATTTAGTGGCAATCTGGATGCTTTGACATGCTCTGAGCAGCTACTATCATTAAAAAATTTAAACACCTCTTATGGCTATTTTCTATTCAAAATAAGCCTCAGCCAGTCTTTAACAGTAAGAGCAGTTGTTGTCCAGGTGCCCAGCCCCCTGAGCTGGAAGACAGGATGGAGAGCAGAACGACACTCCCATAATCCAAGGAGAAATGATCAGACTTGACATAGAGTTTAGACACACACAAGTCTGTGGGGCCAAATGGGATCCAGCCAAGGGTACTGAAAGGACTGAGAGAAGGGCTCACTGACCTGCATTTACCAGCAGTCCTGGCTAACCAGGAGATCTCAGGTGACTGGAAGTTAGGAAACAATTGAATTTTAAAATGGGTAACCTAAGGTGTTGTCTTATCTATATTCTCAGGTGAATTTCATGGAGCAGATTGTCCAGAGAAGATTATTTTAAACTCACGCAATAAAATCTCTTCTTTAATAGTGGTGATGTTCATAATGCAATGTGCTGAAAAGAAGGATTTTACGATACAAACCAGAGGGTTGGAGAGAGCAGCAGTGTGAAATATCTGCTGTTGGAGGTGGGCACAGACCTGAGTTCAGATCAGCTTCTTTTTGCCAGTTATTTGTAGACAACTGGACCTACTTTATTGTTTTCTTCTAGCAAGAACCTGTTTATCCAGGACAAGATGTAAAACTAAAACATTAATGGGCAGGTGATGAAATGTGTAGTCATGTCGGTTAAGTGCTGTTAACTACTGGAATTAATGGGCATTGTTGCCTGGCATAGCTGTCTAGTTTCACACAAGCTACTGAATTCATAACAAATTATAGTTTCTGTCAGTGTAGTTCTTTATTTGATTTAAAATCATGGCCATGAGGTAAGAGTCCTGGGCCTTAATACTAGTCCTCTGAGTTAGAATCCTGCAAAATTCCAATTCAAAGGGTTATTTTATTTATTTTTAAAACTCTTACATTTAATTTAAATAGCTCAAGAAATGTTAGACCTAAAGAAAAACAGATCCTGCCATTTTATGGCCTTTTTCCTTGTTTTTAGGGAAGTTGAGAGAGGCTGTGCATGCTCAGCATTTCAAAGGGCAGCCCTGTACTGCACTGAGTAACTGCAGTGAACCTCACCAGCAGAGTCCAGTAAGTCACTGCAGAGGAACTGCACCTCCTGTTTCATCTGTAATCTTCAGTGGGCTCTTTCTTGAGTCCTGAAACCAGGCCTCCACTTCTTCTCAGTTTAAGCACCTAAATCACAATGTTGGGAAGGTGCTTCTCCTCATGGTAGGGGAGGGCTGCTTCCTGTGGCCATGTATGTATGACTTTTTCTAACAGCAGAAGGAAAAGGTGAAGCTGTCCCATACAGAGAAAGGCAAATTGGTAGAAATTTTGAAAGCAAGGTTTGAGTGTCTCTTCATGGACTGCGGGAAAACAGATATTTTTTTATTACCATTGAGTTACACAGTAGTTTACTAATTTTCTCTCTTATGTGAGCTTGTATTGTTCATGCAACAAATAGGGACTGGAAGGGATTTACAAGAAAACATATATCTTCTGAATCTTCGGTTTTACTTTTATTCATGTTACCATGACCAAAATGTATGCTAAATGCATAAATAATCTCAGGACCTCAGTTGCTGTCTTTCTGGTACAACAGCACAGCCTCAAACGGAGCAGTAAGCAGGTTTGTATTTCATAACACACTATTAGGTGCTGGATAGAGACCTCTGTAGGTTAAATTCCCTTCAGGCTGTGGAGAAATTGCACTCAGCTTTTAATATCTCACAGGTAAATCTGCTGCTAAGCTGACCACTTTGCAAAAGTCAGTGAACACCACCTTCTTCTCCAGAAAGCTCTTTTGAAAGCTAACAGGAAAGATTCCAGCTTGTGAGAGGCCTGGTCCTACTACAACATGTGAACTGGTCTTTAGTCATGTTTATGGGATTAAGATCCCTAGGGAAATTTGGCACCATGCAGCTGAGTTCCTGGATCCCATTAAGGCCATGGGTAGATCTGGGCATGCACACAATGCAGAACTGCAGGTGCCTACAAAGCATCCAGGTCCAAATGTGGTGCAACTGATGAGTTCAGATGTTTTCAGAGTTACTCAGATGCTAGGTTGGGATTGAAATGGGAGGAGAAAAGAGAATGATCTGCAGTTTACAGCTTAGATATCTAAAGAATACACAAAATTCTATTTCAGATTATTATATTACTTATTTCTCCTTTTTTTTTTTCTCATCAGGCCATTAAGATTTTTAAATGCAAATATAGAGTAGACAAGATGGCCCAAATTCTACTTACATGGATGGAAAATGATTTAATTTATGCTGACGTAAATAATAGAAATTAGTTGAATAGCATGAAAAAAGAGTTATTCCACTCCACACTTTTCCAAGAAATAAATTCCCACACGCACACCTCCCAGAAGGTTTAGAAATAAGCTAGACACCAAGTTTGGGGACTAAAATTCTTTGTTTGAGAAAGAAAATGAATCAATGAACATCAGAGGATAATGAGAACCAGATTTCCCTAAGTTAATTTCTGGGTATATCATGGCTTTGGTTAAAGTCTGGTATAAAGTATGATGCAAAAAATTCTATCACCCATGGTAAAACACATTTTGTTAAAAAATGAAAAGGAAAAATCTTATACTGTGCATGGGGCCAATATTTTCTGCTACAAAATTGTCAATCTGGAATATGTCACTTAATTTTATGTATATGCATGTATATATCTACACCTATATATACCTATGCACACATAGCCACAAACAACTCTGTTACTGCTGCAATACTCTACTGTTTCTCAGAATCCAGTAAAATCAATGTGTTGCAATTATGGCAAGTATTTACTTTGCTATCTATCTGCCCAGAATCCCAAATTAAGCCAAAATTTATAGGAAATCTTTTTACCACCAGTGAATTAGTCCTGTCCTTATGTAGTAAACCAGGTACAGCCTGAGAGCTGTGCAGAGTTGGAGAGATGTTAACTGAACATCCTCTGATTGCTTCCTTGCATTGTAATATAGACTAGACATATAATAAAGGGGTAAGAGCCTGCTGCCCATAGTCCTTGGAGCTAGATGTGTTGTGAAAGTAAGAGGAGCTGGACACGTAATTCAAATTCTTTGCCAATCTTTGGAAAAATGGGAAACTAGTATGAATTTTTAGGTTCTTAAGTGTTACTGGTGGAAATCTGGCTGCAGGCAGCTGAGGGCATGCCCACATCAGTCAGTGCAGGCAGACCCAGGCTAATTGCCCGTGTGCTGAAGTGGTTCCAGGCTGGATTACTCAGGACTGCTTCAGCACACCCTTGTGCCTCTGCTGCTCTGCCCGAATTATCTCCTTGCCCTGCAGCACAGCCGGAGGACATGTTTGCCCCTGTGCAATATAACAGTGCAATAGGCAATTAATTTAATTATGGACCAAAAGGATATGCCATGTACTCTTCTGAACCTGTGGTCCTCCTTTGTATTTCTTTAGTAATGTCATTACTGTCAGACCAGTCCCTTGGAATATTGCTGTTGTTCCAGTCTGCAGTCCTGCTGTAGATAAAAATTCAAGTGTTTCCACTGCCTGTGCAAAAGGCAGGTCCTACCATCACTTTCATATTCTGTCCTACTTAGGCCCTGAGCCTGCTCTCACAAACTTGAAAGCACAGCTCCTGTGTTGAACTTCCCATCCACAGAGCACATTATCTCCATAAAAAATATATGACAAGTTACAGTACTGTAAACTGAGGCATGCAGAGTTAGAAGTGACTCATGCTAAGTTACACAGCTCGGCTGAGAAGAAATTCTTCTGGAGGCAAATGCTTTACCCTGTGGGTGCTGTTGCCTCTTCAATATTTGTATATACTCTGCGATTAATGAATCATTCACCAACTGTAAAGGTGGGAAAAAAGATTTTACATAACTCTCCATGGAGTTCATAACTTAAGCAAACAGCTTAAACTCTTTCAGCACAATAATTCTCATAAAAAATTAATGATTGCCTTCCCAAAGACAATATTTTGCAGTAATTTTGAACAAGATTTTTAGATAGAGTGAGAGAAAAAATGTATCAGGTCATAGTCTATCTGACCTAGAGCTACATAAAATTGGGTAACATTCAATTATGTTTAATGTCAGTGTTTGTTTGTTTTAGTTAATTTTCCTTGTGGGAAAAAGTGTTTTCTAATGCATTCCAGGGTCCTTGAAGTGTTAAAGTTCATTTTATTGATCTTAGAATAAAACTTTCAATGTATAACCACCTGAATCTCCTTCTGAATCTCCCTGGAGATCTCACTGTCAGATGACACCAACAGAAGCAGCAAATGGTCTTACAAAGCCTTGGATTAGCAGGTACATTTCCCAGGTCTGTCTGTGATGGTAAAACCTAGTTTACCCACATATCTTCAGGCTGGGAAGTGACTTGCTTAATGAATAATCAAACTGAAACCAGTGTGATTCCACATGAACAAGAAAAATAGTCAAATCTTCAGGATCATTTCCTGAACTGGAAAATGCACCTAGTACTTCAGGGAGAATTTTCTGACTCGAAAGACAGAAATTTCTGAGAACTTTGGTAATTTGTAAATATTTTCATTTTCATTACAAACATGATGAAGAAAGCAGATCACTTTGCTCTACTGATTCTTCTTAAAAATCAGCCTCCTATACAGATGCATATTTTAAAGTACAAATGGCATTTTGAGGTGGAAAGTGCTCTTTGTGTATAAGATATACTGTCAAACAAGCTCCAAACCACAAATGTCAGACCTTGAACCAGATATGCATCTTTAACTCCCCAAAGGATTTGTTAGTGGGGGAGGGATTGGACATACTGGGTCAGGAGTTCTGTCTTGGCTCAGCATACAAATAAATTCAAGCCATAAAGTTTGGATCCAAATTTCCCCTGAAGTTAATTGGGGTTTGGATCAAATGTTCCATCCCTAATTATGACTCATATTAATAACATTGGGGAGTGTGATTTTTTTTCCAAAGTGCTCAGAGTTGCTCTTATTATGATCCCATTGAATACTAAGCTAAAAATCTTATTTTTAATGCAGGGAAAAAAGTCTGCATTAAGCACTTATGAAAATCTCTTCTTCCTGCCTTCCCTCCTTGTTTCCCTGCACCACCTCTCCCCCTGCCCAAGTCAATGTGTTTAGCTCATTCTCTGTAAAAATTTCAAAGCAGTGAAAATACCATCTGTTAAAAATTCCTGTTCTGTGGTTTTGATAAAAGGGAAAGCTGAGAAGTGGAAGTTTCAGTGATGGCAAGGAGGCAATATTTGCATCAATACTTTTGGAATACAAATCCATTTAATGTGGATGAGTCCTATTTATATGATACTAGGTTAGATCAGATGCCTTGAAGTATGCAAAATTTTCTCCAGTCAAGCTCTTGACATTTCAATGGGTTCAGTTAAAACATTTTCCTTCAAATTTGCTTAGACCTGAAAATTGAGGGGAGGGGTTACTGATAGGGGGTTTTAACTAGAAAAGGATCTGCAGATAAATTGATTTTTTTGTTGTTGTTGAGAAAGAACTGGAATGATTAGGCAAAGTTTTTGCATTCTTCAGCTTTTCAGTGGAAAATTGAGGTAGGGAGTGGTGTATATGTTCTCATTTCTGTTATGTTTTGGGAAGATTGTTTTGCTTTTTCTGTGGGAAAGATGCAATATTTCCAATCAGTTCAAGTTACAAGTGCTGCCAGGAATCTTTGTAGACTCCAAACCCATTAGAAATTCTTTAGTTACTTTTTAGGTCTAGTTGAGTATTGCAGAATCTGCACACCATCAAAAAAAGAAAAGAAATCAGGATAGTTTAACCTGATGGTTATGACTTTGGAAAGAAATAATGCTGCTCAAGGCCTCATCTAAGTGCCACAGACTCATTAGCAGCAAATTCGAAGGTGAGTACCTAAGAGCTCCTGCTGTTGCCTGGAGAACTCAGCCAATAAGCTCAAGCTCTTGAGGTGGTGGTGATGCCTTAGGTTTTAACTTTCATATTTTTCAAATTCTGTGTTCCTAGTGTGTAACTCTGCAGTGCCCTGTAGCCTGTGAGCTGCTGCTCTCTCATGCTAAGACAGACAGAACAAAGCCTCTCCAGGCCTGCTCTCCAAGGACAC
>QWTY01042695.1:0-14913 GCA_008033365.1 Pseudorectes ferrugineus
AAAAGAGAGAACAAATAATAAAAAATCTATAAATATTCTATATAATATATAAAGTGAGATATTAAAATGTCCTCACATTGGTGAGACATGCACCAAATTTGAACACAAACTTTGCAAAACAAACAAACTGTGGAGTGAAAAAAAAAAAAGTTTTGTTTCATTTTGATTTTTTAAAAAAATACAAGAAAAAAGAAAAAATTGAATATAAAATGAAAATGAAAGAGCGGGCAGAGAGCTGAGGTCTGGCGTTTCCCAATATTGCATTGCATGAGTCCCTATTCCGTGATTTTGTGGATTCTTTGTGAACAGTTTGTGTTCTTCCTTCCTTCCTTCCCTTCCAAAATCAACAGCGACAAAAACAGCAACAAAAACCAAAAAGAGACCAGAAGGAGCTCCATCTTTTGGGCTGTTTTTGCAAACGGAGTCTTCCAGTTTAGACTTTTACCCGGTTGAAGGCCCATTCACATTTTCACTCACTAAAAGGTTTTACCACACATCGCATTGTAAACCGAAGTCGTTAATTGTACAGAGAAAATTTCTATATTTGCAATGTTTGCTGTATAATGAGAAAGAGAGAGGAGAAAAAAACCCCAATACTACATCTACTAAAAAAAAAAAAATATATATATATATATATCTATATTCACCTGTTTGTACCAGGTTTTAATCATGGATTTTAGAGAAAGAGATGGAGTTTTGTTTGAAGGACTTTTTTGTTGGTTGGTTGGTTGATTGATGGGATATCATTTGGAGGGGGGAGTGTTTGGATTTCTAAGTGTTTGGTTTTGATTTCTTCCACCAATTTCCTCTGTCCAAGTTCTCATCACTTCCAAGTGCGTTGAAGAAAAAAGACACGTACCCAGAAAAATAGAATCCCTCACCTTATTCCAGGTGGGAGACCATCACCACCAGGAACTGGGAAGGGGATGAGAAGTGAAGGGCTCTGGGTTGAGCAGGTGCCACCATGCAATGGGATTTCTCCTGCAAATTAAAAGGTATTGGTCTCTGCCCCTAAACAGATGTGTCTGGGCAGTGGTGGCCCTTGGGACCAGCCACTGAGGGGTGGATTATCCCCCCACTTTCAAGCTGGGGAGCCAGTGATGAGTTAGAGCACAAAGCCTCTTGCTGCTCTGTGGAGAAGGAGAGAATGGAGGGGTGATTTTGCTTTTGAGGTAAAAGACACTCAGCATTTACAGCTTGCCCATACTGAGACACCCTGGGGATCCCCGACCAGCCCTTAGCACTCTGAGACTGGAAGGGAAGGGGATGGCTCTGTGTCCGTGGGTCCACCCAAGCAGCCACATGCCCTTCAACCATTGCTGTCCAACACTGGTCCATGACTCCGCAGCTTTTTGCCCCATCTCTAAAATACTCACAGGTGATGCCTTACTCATCAGGTGAGAAGGGAGGTGTTGAGGCCATGAAGGCACTCCCAGGCCACACTGGTGGCCAAAGGACACAATTTTGTCCTGATCAGCTCCAGCTGAGTCACAAGCCCCTATGTCTCACCCATCCCATGACCAACAAAAAGCAAGGGCTTCATGAGGGTCTGAGAGCTGCCCTGCTCCCAGGTGAGAGTGTGGGAGGCCAGGGAGCCAGCACAGTGAGGTGCTGAGCTCCCCAAATGCAGCCCTGTGAGGCCCTGCTGCTTGCCAGAACTTTTTTCCTTGCATCCTGCTCACAAGTCACTTTGGATGGACACCCTGAGTCCTGACGGATGAGCACTAGGGCCCAGGAGCAAACCATATCCCATCCTGTTATTTCAATATTTCAAAGCGATTTTGACAGGTATTCTTGCAAAAGGTTATGTTTGTTCAGAAAGGAGCTGAGCCAGGAAGACACAGAGCAGGCTGGGAAGTGCACGAGTTCATTCCCCGTGGTTATTTGTGTAGACAACAGACCATTAGCAGGATTTCATAATAAAAGGCAGGTTAGTTAGTTTCTCCAGGAACACATTCACTCTGCCTGAGCAAAGGGACATTCCTCCACCTCCTCCAGGTGCCCCAGATCCTGCCCACAGCGTCCTGGGGCTGTGTCTTGCTCATCAGGCAGTGAACAGGACCTGCAGGGGGGAGTTGAGGGTCACCCCTGTCTTGTTTAGTGCCATCGTGGCAGGTCCCTCCCTCCCCCAAGTCTCAGCTGTAGCACCTGGACCGAAGCAAACCCTGAGTGCCTCCTCACAGAGCCATGGAATGGTTTGGGTTGGAAGACACCTTAAAAATCATCTAGGATTATAAAATAAAAAGTCATTGTCATTTAGTTCCAACTCCCCGGCCACAGGCAGGGATGCCACCCACTAAATCAGGTTGCTCAAGGTCCCATCCAGGAGAAGTAAGAGTTGGTCAGCAAGGATGGATGATGGAAACAGTAATGGGGCCTCCTGGCACTGTTTCATGGTCTCACAGGATTCCTTATCAAGAGGCTGGGGTGGTCCAAAGTGGTGGCAGCTCATGAGTTAATTCGGGTTCAGATTGACAGTCACTGATAGATACCCAAAGAACTTCCTCAGTTGCTCCCTGCATTGAGACCATTCCCACACCAGTTTGGAAGTGGCATCGTGACCATCTCCACGGAACTGGGAGCAATGGCCCAGCCAGTGGAGTGTGAGGCCTCGCTGTGGAGCCAGCAGCCAGGTCAGCTCTTTAGCTGGGGCCACTCATTTTGCTCCTCTGCCTCTGTTTCCTCATCTGGAAATGCTTCCTTGTGGCACTGAGGGCACAGGCTGGCTGGGGAGGCTCAATTAATTAATTGCCTGTCTGTGAAGCCCATTTAGCTCCTAGAATAAAAGCTGCTATCGAAATGCAAAGCTGTTAGTGGCGTAAAACAGCGGGGACAGATGAAATCAAAGCCTGATTCTGTTTTCACACCAGGATTTCACTGGTCATAAACCAACAGAGACCGACACAGGAATGTGATACAGCAGCGCTGGCCTTTCCAAATTAAACACTTCCCACATGCAAACTGTCTGCAACTGGAAAAAAGGAGGATTAGAAGAAGTCTAGGCCCCTCTATCTCCGAGGTATCTCTAAGGCATCACCCAGCACCCCATTGTTGGTGGGGACTCACCACAGATCTCCAGATGGCTCCTGGGCTGCTGAGCACCTTCCAGCCCCTTGCCCTCCCTCCAAAACAAGGTGCAGTCCTGGCAGCCATGGTCCACATCCCTCGGCAGGAGATGCCATAAAATGAGCTGTGAAAAAAGCCAGACAAGACAAGGGAAGAGGTCCCACTGTCCGCAGGGCCACCACCCCATGGATGAGCTCCAGGGGTGCCTCTGCACAGGGCCTGCTGAGCTCTGTCCATAGCACCCTCTGTCCCTCTGAGGCACATGCTTTGCAGACCCCTCTGAGGACAGAGGAGGGATTTCATCACCTGTGACCTGCTGGGTGTTTTTGTTCTTTGTTTTGTCTCCTGTTCAACCACCAAAGCTCTCAAGCTGGTTCTGCAAAGAGAAGTGATACCTTGTCCAGCCAGGCTGCTCCTGCTGCCCCAAACTCATCCAAAGGAAGAGGGCTCCCCACCAAGCAGAAAGGAGAGGGCACAGGAAAGACATGTTGGAGTGAAGAGAAGGGGAGGCTAGGGGAAGAAAAAATCACAGTACCCTGCAGTGCAGTCCCAGCCCTGGGGCCATGTGGAAATGCATTCTGCTGATGCCCTTTCTGCATCCACAAAACTACTGTTATCTCAACCACCTGTCTTCAAGGGCAAAACCAAGGCAGCACTAAAAATCCCTCCTCTGATCCCTCCCCCAGCAAGGACAGCTTCTAGTTGGAGAGTAAATCCAAACCCACATCACCCATGGCTCAATCCTCACTCTGGCCCAGAGTCAGCAAAGGACCCTGCCGTGTGTTACAAAGCCTGTGTGGCATCTAGAGCCTGGATATTATTTAAAAACCTGTAAATTAGGACAGACACATCCCTTCATATAGACATGCACCATTTAAGCCCAGGATTCCTGAGAGCACCTGCCAGCCCTGGTGTGCACACCGGGTGTGTCCATCTGTTCCAAAGCACGGCCTGTGGGAAGGGCCGTGTTCACAGACAGAAACGTGGAGCAGCACAGGCTGGCAGTGGTGGCAGGCAGCTACCTCCCAACGCAGCAAGGCACTTGAGAGGGGAGCTGGGGGCTGCCTTCTTCTTCAGATGAGTGTTGGAGGTGTGAACTGCCCCTCTCCCCGCCCAGCATTGAGCCTCCTGATGGCTTCAGCTGAGTTTGCCATGAAACCAGGTGCAGATCCCATGGGAGAAGTCAGTGAGGATGCACGGGGGCCCTAAGAAGGGAAGGTGCTGCCATGCACCGCCCTGACACAGACAACAGCCAGACTGCATTGGCTCTGCTCAAATCAAGCCAGTGACCTGCAGTGCTTCCCGGGTGCTGGCACCTTTCCTGGGGCTGCCAGGGAGCCGTCTCTCTTCCAGCCCCATTGATGCTTACGGATCAGCCCGTGCATCAACACCTGGGTGATGCCAGAGCAGAGCAGAGCCTGGGCTCCAGCAGCCCAGCCAGCTCCTGCTCCTGCATGTTCCCTCACTCCCAGCCACCTCAGCCAAACTTGTGAGCTCAGTCCTGCCCTGAATCGGGGCTGGCTCTCGGCGAACCAAGAGCTGCGCTGCCCGAGAGCCCCGAACTCCTCCCGGAGCTGGATGTGGCTCTGCAGAAACCGGGAGCAACCACACTCCCCCCTGGCCAGGCTCCGGCTGCAGCCGGGCTGGGGAGCAATAAATCACCTCGTCTGCAGGAGAAGGGGTCAGCAGGGGTGGAGGACAGCGCGGTGGAGGTGGCCCCAGCACACAAACCCTTCGGGCGAGGAGCTGTCCGGGCAGGCAGGGAGGGATGCGCTGCGGCGCGGCTGGCCCGGACCCAGGAGCGCGGATCGATGGGGGTGATTGAAGCCAGCACGCACTGCGTTGGGCTATTTTTAGCGCAGCCAGCAGAGCAGGAATTTGGGAGCCCAAGTCAGAATTTATTTCCATCTGTGAGTGCTCGTCAGGGGGAGGACCAACAACACCACCACCACCACGCCCGGGTGCAGCAGTGCCCTGCTGCGCGTTTTGGGACCTGCTCACCTTGGCTTCAGCTCCTCTTCAGCGCACATCGTGTCCCTCTCCTCTGCAGTGCCCTCTGGGGACTGTGTCACCCTCCCAAAGCTTGGAGCTGTGAGCATGTGGATGCACGTGGACACGGGATGGGGACAGAGCAGAGGGGATGGACTTCAGGGGATGAAGGGTTTATTTGGGAAAAGCACTGATCCTGCCTTAAATGCGTAGGGCGTGTGAACAGGTCTTGTAGCATGGCTGCAACGCTGCCATGGCCTGGCAGGTGTGGACTTCAGAGGTGCCCCAGCCTCTCCTCCAGCTCCTCTCTCCCCATTTCCTCACCACAGGCTTTCCACCATGGGCCCTGGGTCAGTTTTTCTGGGTAAGTGCTCTGAGATGAAATTGTTCTCCAGAGAGAGGTGTGCAGCACATTTCATTTTCACCTCCAACTCCCTGATGCCAGCAGTACCCAAGGCACTGAAGGTGCTGAAGGTGCTGGTGGGCATGGCCAGTGCTGCTGGAGAAACCAACCCAACTCCTTGGCTTGGAGCAGTGACTTTGGCTTCACCTGAATTTACTTAGGCTCCGATTTTTCATATCTCCTCTGTGTCACAGCCTCTGTTTTACCCCTCTCAGCCAGCTCACCAGCAGCACCAGAAGGGTGGTAGAGATTATACAAATGCTGCCTTGAGAGTTCTGGTCATTCCCACCTTCCCCCCTGCCCAGAACCTAATGGAGGAAAATCTGATCCAGAGTGAAGCCAGTTTTCTGGACTCAGTTTCCTCTGTGCAAGGGATGAGAAGGCACAGGAGTACCAGGGATGTGGATTTTCATCATGTGGAGAGCAGCCAAGCAGGATGTCAGTTTTTACTTTAGTTTTGCTGCCCTTTCTTTTGGTTCAAATTGGATGTGAACATGCCTGTTTCCATCCCTCTGCAACCTCCCTGTCCCTGCAGAGTAACCAGAGGAGCCTGCCAAGTCTCCAAGTTTGTGTGTGTGTGCCTTTTCAATAATTCAGTGGGAATGTTAATCACACGGTTGTGCTGTTGTTCCTGCGCGAGCCGATCGCTTCTCACATCCCACCAACATCTGTTTTTTCACACTCAGCTCAGCTGTCTGGCAATAGCCATTTGCTGCTCACCTTTACTTGCCTTGCCATTAAAGACCTCATTAATGTACTCCATCCTTGCTTTGTTTGGGACGAAAAGATTTCCATTTATGTCTTTTATCAGCTTTCACATGGCTTACAGCCTGTCCTCCCTTCACCATGCAATGCCCTTTTCTAATGAGCTCTTCTCTCCTGGTCTGTCTCATCCATTAAGATCTGTGAGTGCTATCCCCTGCATTGTCTTGCTCATCTCCTGGGCTCTCCTCTCATACTCCTCAGTGTTTTCAGCTGTGAAAGGAAGCAAACAGCCCCACATGCAACATCCACATTTCCTCCCACCTCACTGGCTTTCCTAGCAGCCCTCCAGTCTGGCTCATCCCACTGCAGCATCCAGCCTTGACAGACTCCTCCATCCTTGCAGAAGCCCCTGGCTGGCTTGACCTGATCTGCAGAAAAGTGATGGAATGCCTCAGTTTGTGTGTGGTGCCTGCAGCTTGTCTCTGCTGGGGGCCTCTTAAATCTGTGCCTCTCTCTCAGCATTGCTTTTATGCAGCAGAGCTCTCCTTGGGCATCTCCTGCCTTGCAATCAAGAGCTCCCAGCCCATCCAGACGCGGGAGGCCTCTCTGGGTACTGCGAAAGCTCCTCTGTGGTCTCACAAGTAAACACTGGCACTCTTCATGCGATGCAGCTAAATTAATTAATCTTGTTCCACCACATTTGGAGCCAAGATGCAAAGGTTCCCATTCCGTGAAGCTGGAGCTTAAAGTCTGCTTGTCCCAAAAGTGGCCTCCTGCCCCACCTGGGATTTGTGTTGCGGTAAGATTGGAGGAGTGGCAGCAGAGCAGCTCTTGGGAGTAGCTCCAAGGGGCTGGCAGAGCCAACAACCCCCTGGAAAAGTGGCCATGGGCACAAACCATCTGCCAGCATCCATCTGAAACACCTCTGCTGTGTCCAGCTCAGCTTAGGCTGACAAAGAGCTTGTGTGCACAAAAACTCTTGTGCTCTGGGTTTCTTCCCCAGCCATCTCAGGTGCTGCAATTCATTACCTCTCCATACAAACCTTATCTCAATTATATCCTCAGATCATTCTGGCTGTAACAACACTCCCACCCACCACAGAGGTTGCACACTCACATCTCTGCCTGGGAAATCCCAGGCAGAAGCACAGCAGCCCCACACACAACAAACCCTTCATGAGCTGACAGCTGACAAACCCTGAGCTGCTCCACAGCTGCCTCCAGCCTTGCAGGGTGACCACAGCTCCTAAAAGACAGACACAGACACCAGGGCTCTGGGTGTCATGTGCCAGGAGGCTGGCAGCAGAGGCTGGGGAGGGCAGGTGCCTGGCATGGCCACTCCAAATGTATTTCCCTGGCAGAGCTCACAGCCAGGGAGGACAGTGAGCTGAGGGGTGGGCTGGCTTCTGATCTCCCACCATCTCACACTTGGGTCCTGAAGACCAGACATGTCCCAGCACAGCTGTGAGGAGTGGAGAAGCAGAGATGGAGGTGCTGGAGCAGAGCTGGGAGCTCCAGAAACCACCCGAGATGGCGAAACCCTTTTGGATACAGTCGTGAGGCTCCTCTGGCTGAGGTGACTGAGAAGTGCCTGCCCCAGGGTGGCTTTGGAGAACAGCACACCCAGAAGAGCCCACCTGTGACTGTGGAGGACTGGTCCATCCATCGCTGCTCTGAAGCTGTCAGGAGGTGGATTCACCCACTGGTGTGAAGTCTGAGCCAGTCCCAATCTTCTGCAAAGCCACAGACGGACATGGGTGGAGATCCCCAGGTCTGATGACAGAGGTTGGTTGGCAGCACAGCACAAAGCCCTCACAAAGAAGAAGAATAAACCAAAACATCACAAGATGCCAGCAAGTGGGAGGAGACAGCTTATCCAGGGAGCTAATTTAGCTGGAAGGAAAGGAAAGGATGCAAGATGTTCCCCTATTAAGAAAGAAAAATAGCATGCAAGAGCAAGGAGCTGGAGGTTGAAGTGCCCGACGGAAAGAGATGTGGATGCATTTGAGTTTAAGAAGCCAAAGCAGAGCTGGGGCAGATGCTGGACCTGGAACAAAGGCTGTGTCAGCCCAAGCTTGAGAGGCAAAGGTTAGGATGAGACTTGCAGAGACCTGGAAGCCACTGAGGTGGGTGAATCGTAAGTGGCACCGTGTTTAATCTGAGCAGAATGCATGAAACCAGATAATGTAATTGAAAGGGTTATTTAAACTGAGTATTCAGAGGGAAAAATAAAGCTTTGCAGGGAAAATAATACTTAGCACTTGTAATGTGCTTAGCATCTTCAAAAACTGGTCAGCCATTAACTGATTGCTCCTCTGCTCAGTCCAAAGGCTAATAAAAAGGGACGGTTCATTTAGTTATTTCACAGCTGAGCTTCTCAATAAGGCATGAGGAAGTGATCACTGCTCTCCAGCATGTTGGTAAATAAACAGTTGGAAGTAGGAAAATACAAAATCCTCTCAGCACTTGGTCACAGCTTCGTGCTTGGCTCCTTCCTTCCTCACCTTGAGTTTGTCCAGACCAGACCTGTGACAGGGAGATTGTCTGCAGAACTGGCTGGTGAGCATGCCATGGATGGGGGCCACACGAGCAAGGATGTGGAATCTGCAGGGCACTTGTCCGTGGGTGGATGGGGTGGGTGATTGGGGCTCTGAGAGACCCCACCTGTGCAGCCTGGTGGCCTTGGCAAGCGCAGAGGCTGAGGGAACCAGGCAGCCTTTTGGACAGCAATAAAGAGGAAAGCATTTTATATTTGTTTTACTTAAAAAGCAAACAGTTCCTTTTGTGTTTGATGAGCAAGCGGTTTCATAGACTCTGCAGAGAAAACATGACACGCTTGCACCTCGGTGATTTCCAGCCTCTTTTCCTGGCAGCAGCACTGGAGGAGTGGAGAATTGCCCGAGCAGCTGCCCCACACACACTCCCCCAGCTGTCTGGGGGTGGCCAAGGGTCTGGGGGCTGCTCCTGGTCAGGCCTGAAGGGAAGCAGCCAAGAAGAGGAAGCTCTTGTCAGGATGGAACCATTCAGCCGGAAACATGTTCAGTCCCAGCACGGGAGAACAACAAACCCATCGCATGTTGGGTGCTGCCACAGGCTTCACATTGTGCCCCAGGTGCAGTCACTCACTCAAAACAAGCAGCCACTGGTTTTGCCACCCACTTTGTGATGGTTTCTGGCCTTAGACACTCACTAAAACCCCGGCCTCATCACTCCAGAGACAGGGAGCTGCGCAGATGCTCAGCTGCCCCCACACAAGTGCCCTGTTTTTGGTGCAGTGATGCTTCAGACCCTGCTTTGCTGGGGCACAGGTCTGCCAGAGACCCTGCTCCAGGTGTCCCAGACCCATCCCAGGGGGATGTCTCCATGGGGTCCCACCGGACTGTGCAAGGTCTCCAGCTCACCCTGAGCTGCTGGAACAGCAACCAGGAGAAGGTAAGGGTCCACCCATGAGCTGCCCAACCCCAATCCCAATCCCAGCAGCAGAGACAAACTCCTAGAAGATGTTAGGGAGCTATTTTTCCACCTCACTGTTGGGTGATCCAAGAGGGGTCTTGCTGCTTTATAGAAGAGATGCACAAGGATTCATCTCTGAAAGCATTTCTTGGGATAAAGTACACCCTGCAGGGCATAAGGCTGAACTTGGCTTTTCTGGGACATGTCCAGCAGCAGAAGGGCCATCATCAAAAGCCTTTGGTGGAGACAGGGGTTGAGGGATCTTACATTCCCCTGGCTTTTCGCCCCAGGCACTGCCTCCTGCTCTCTCAGCTATGCTTGTGGGCTTTGTGCTTTCTGTCTGTTTCTTCAGGTTTTCTTCCTCTTAAATGAAACATTCCCCAACTCTGCTGTGAGCACAGCCCTGTGGACCCTGTGCTGAGAGGATGAGCCAGGTGAGAGCAGGAGGAGGTGAGCAGGGACTCCTCACCCCAGTGTTACCCCTAAGTGCCTCTACCCCAAGGCAGGCTTTGCTTGAGGGAGGCATCCGGGTCAGGACGTCGATAATTTACAGTGCAGGACGTGTCCTCCTTCCTCATCATCTGGGGCACCCGGGGAAAGCACTGAGCACAGAGACAGCAGCAGCCTCGATGGGTTGCTTAAACACCCTTCTGACGGGAGGAAATTCGGGATGTGTTGTGCTAAAGACGCCTTGTTAACTTCTGTGGAACGCTCACGTACCGCCGGGCAGCAGCTCCGCGGTCTGTGAAGGCTCTGCCGATCCTCCTCCGCCTGCTCCCGGCATAACGAGGCCCGATGGGTGTGTGTAAACAAAGCAAGCATCCCTCTCACTGGACCTCATGCATCATTTATAGCCAGCTTTTCCGTGGCACAAGAAGCATTTACATATGCCAGCATTAATTCCGAATGCCACTTCAAAGCCATCTCTGTCTAATGAACCCCGTGCGCTGTGCGCAGCAAATTCCACCCCAAAAATAATTAGCAGCACACGCCACCAAAGCGTTACAAGGGGAACGCAGCACACCACCTGCTGAAGCAAAATGAATGCCTGATTTATTTATTTTTTGCCACTTTTTAGCAATATTCAGGCACTGACTCAAAGCTGTGCTCTGTTCTCAGCTTTGTAGGGCCCCGGGAAGCGTAACGTTCCCACTCTGCATCCCAGGCTGAGAAGAGATTGATTTGGGGGGGTTATATAGAACCACAGAAAGGTTTGGGGTGTAAGGAACCTCAAACATCATCTAGTTCCAACCCCCTCCCCGAGACATGGGCAGGGCTTATGTTTTTCTTACCTCACAACTGGACAGAGCTGTGCAAGACCCTGCTGATTCCTCCATGCCAGAGGTGCCAGCTGGGATTTAGGGTGCAGGCAGCTCTATGACCCTTTTTTGGAAGCTGCACAAGTCCCAGGCTTTTGGGATGCTGTCATCAGCTGACCAGTCACAGACTGGAGGCTGGGAGCAGGACAGGACTCGAGTCTCACCCTGGTCTGACATTCCCACAGAGCCTTTAACCCCCGAGTGGGATCAGCCTCACTGAGAAAGAAGGAAATGGGAAATGAGATCAGGAGTCGAAGGTTTTGGTGCCCCTACCAGCCATGGTGCTCCCACCCAGTGCTGGCTACAGGCAGCCCTGCTGTGAGCAGCTCAGGGGACAGAGCTGGCTGCACTGAAATGATTTCTTTAATCTGTGTTAGAGCTGCCCAGCCCAGCTCACAGCAGGAGGAGCAGCATGTTTAACTCAAAGCCTGTTGTGGTGGCATTGCCGTGGCAGACCCAGGTCACAAACCACCATGGGAGAGAGATGGAGGCCAAACCTGGAGGTGGCTGTGGGCACAGGGCTACCAACTGTGCCAGGACGACACTGGGATCCTGTATTCTCCTAGTTCTGTCCTCCTGGAGTGGAAGGAAGGTGCTCTGCAGGGCACTGCTCTCAGCCCGTGTGTCTCTCCAGCATCAAACCATGGAATTCAAATTGTCAGTCTCTGCCTTGTTAGGATGCAAGGGGTTAAACTGTTCTTCCTATGCAAATTAAGCTTAATTAATCCTTTTCATCAGTTGCAAATATACCTTCTGAACCCTATTAAAAACATGAATATGCAAATTCAGACCTTTTTTAATACTCATTTTCAAGGACTTGGAGTCAGGCTTGATTATTCGATTCCCGTTAACAGCCTGTAAAACCTGGTGCAAAATTTAATTTCCATTTTAAGTTACAAAAAAAAAAAAAAGAATCTGTTGGTAATTAAGCTAATTACAGTGTTACACTAAAGAGGAGACAAACAAGGAGGACAAGATCATTCATTACATTTAACACTGGTTACAGGACCTGGGGACTGTCCCGAGTTAACTGTGAAGCCAGGAAACAGCGGTGATGGAAACAGGGTGTGTGTGAGGAGGCTGTGGGGCCTGCTGCTTTCCTCACCTTGGGAACAAACCTGCTTCAGTCCCATGAGCCGTTCTCCTCCTCCTCCCAAGGACAGAAGCAAGGAAGAGGAGGTGCAGCCAGGCTGGAGGGGTATTGTAGGTGTTGTGGGGTCTCTGCACGGGTCAGGAACATGCTTGGGGTTGGAGTTTTAGGGTAAACATGTAGAACCACCTTATCTGCCAGAGCTGAGCATCCTGTGCAGGTGGTATTTCCATCCTCCCTGAGCACCTTCTCTGTGTGTGAGGTGCAGAGGGGGGGTTTGCTGACAACTCCCTTTGCACTGGCAAAGCCATCAGGGAAGATACATGACAAGGCTCCACAGAGGCATCTACAAACTGCTGCTCCACAGCCATACTGGGGGGCAAACGAGGTTCAGGATGTGACCCCCTATTGCTCATGCCCGTGGCCAGCACAAGTTGGGAGATGCCAGCCAAACCAGTTCAGCCCACACCACCCAAACTTCCCTTGTGATCACCTATCAGTGCTGGGCAGTCAGTGCTGGTGGCTCTCAGCTTGCCCATCAAGCATCCCATGCCGTCAGGCTTTGCCTGCATGTCATTTAAAAATAAAGTAATGCTATAGGCTGTTAATTATGATTTACCACCACAGTGATCTCTTAAAACCAGTCCTTAGGATGCCCAGCATCCATTCTGCACTTGGTGCTTTCTAGTGAGTTTGCAAAGTTAACGTGTGCCTTACCAGAGCTGCAATCCTCAGCTCGGGACGGCAGCACGGCCTGGTGGGCTCTGCTGAGGAGTCCCATGGCTGGGGTGGCACACATCACACAGGGGCTGCTCTGCCCGCAGGAGGTCAGGGCTCAGTGCCCAGGACAGCGGTGCAGGACACTCCAACACTGAACTGGAATGTTGGCATTACCTACAGACTTACCCAAAGACCTCCAACGCTGGCAGGATGGACCCACCCAAGGGATTTGTGCTATCTGGGGAGCTCTTCTTGCTCCTCCTTATCGCAGCACAGCTGCCAGCATGAGCGACTCCGCTCCCCGTGGATTCAGTTCATTCCTCGCCATCTCCTCCTCTCCTCTCCAGGGCTGTTCCTTGCCCTGCCAGGACTCAGGGCAAGAGGAGCTGTCACTTCAGAGCACGCCACTCGCGGGCGGCTCTGCCGCGCAACAGCGGCGTCGGAGCAGGAGCCGATCACGTTCACGCCCAGGGGCTGGAGCGTGACTCCCAAAACGAGCTGAGGAAAGGCTCAGGCACATGGAGGAGCCGGGGAGAAGGGGTGAAGGAGGAACAGTGTGATTCACCATCACCCCACTGTGTACAAGGGTGTGCATGGGCAGTGGGGCGTGGGAGGCACCTCCGAAATGAAGGACCCAAGTGACATCCACAGGCTGCGTTTCTTTTCAGGAAGGCCACTCCTTGGCAGTGGTTATGGGGCAGCCTGGCAGATGCACCAGTCACTACCAGCAAAGTGGAGTGTCTGCCATCATACAGCACAAATGTCACCCAGCAGATGCTCCTTAAGGGGAAAGGTTCATCTGCCAAACTTCAGAGCCTTTCATCTGCCTGGAGAACATTTCCCACCATGCTGGCACCAGAAGTTTCTGATCACATCAATGGAGTGTGACAACAGAGATGATAAGGGAAATGCTCTCACCCTCCAGCCAAGCCCTTCGACCTGCCTGGTGCATCTTGTCAAGTGTATCATATTTTGGGGGGAGTCAGGGATGAAGAATTACCTTCTCAGTCCCTGCAGGCAATCAACTTGCTCCCCGAACCATGAGATATGATTGCCCTTATTACTTTAGCTTGCATAGCAGCAAGCCTTGTTAATGGTCATAAAATTATCCAGTCCTTATTTAAATCCTACAGCCGTCTGTGTTTCAATGACCTCCTGATGGTCTCTGGCTTTGCTCCAGGCTGAAGACGCATTAGAAGGACCAGGAAGGAAAAAGAGGCAGTGGGAGGATTAAAGAAAAAAAACCAAAACAACCACAACAAGCAACGGTCAACAAAGAGAATTCAAAGTGAAACAGGGAATATTAAAGAGAGCTCAATCAGTCAGCTGGAGAGTTCAAAAAAACATAACCTGTCATGAAAAGAAGGAAGCGGCATCAGGTAAAATTAGCAACACTAATAAACTCATCAGCACTGGAGCCTGGGCCGGGAAACAGCACAGGGAAGATGAAGGGGTTGGTAGAGGCTTGATCCCATGTTGGGGAAGCAGAAGAAAACTGACACAACCTGAGGGAATGTGCTTTGGTGGAGGAATGTGGTTTGGGTGGAGACAAAAGACATGGGCTTCTTCTGAGACCTCCAGCAGCAAGAAGCTGCCTTTGTGCTCCTTAACTTACATGGCAGCATTTTCTTTAAAGTGTATTTTTCTTCTCTTTTGTTTGTTGTACTTGCTCTGAAGGAAAACACACGCAGAAGGAAGGCTGGAGACACAGACACCGTGGGTGGAAGGAACAGGAGGAGCCGCTGGGATGGCCTGTCCAGGGCTGGGCTTTGGCCAATGATCTTTCTGGAGCAAAAATCTCCTCTTTCTTTTGGATAAAAGACCGTTCCCCTGTCCTTTCAAATAACATCTGCAAACCTCCAGAGTACCAAAAGATTTTACAATAATAATCCCCCAAAAGAGAAACAAGAACTGGAAAACCCCCAAGCAGCCGAGAACTCTTTTAATGTAACCAAGCTCCAACACAGATTTCCATCAATTTTGCAGTAAACCTGAGTCATGAAATTAAAAGTAGCATCAGCATATTTCCTATTAGCTACAGTTCCTTTTTCAGAACAGATCATACATTCCTACCCTATTTTTCTAGACACTTGTGTCAATGCGATATCATCAGATGCCGTTCAGTCTTTCCTCTTAGCCTGAAAAAAGCTTTCCTGTTGGGAAGGATG
>QWTY01042696.1:2632-18141 GCA_008033365.1 Pseudorectes ferrugineus
TTTTTTTTTTTTTTTTGAGCGAGAACAGGAGAGGGATAGGCAAAATACATCTTAAAAGTGCTGTCAAAATGCATGGAAGGAAATAATCCACCCCGTGGATGGAGGGATCCATCAACAACCTGTAGGTGGCCTGAAATATGGTATCTGAACATTCTTGCAGTGGCTGCCAGTTATCAGAAGCAGAAGTTATTCAGCAGCTGGGAATGGTGTCTTCTCATGAATGCTTTTTTTAAACATGGTTTTGTATTTTGGCATTCAACTGATTTCTAAAGATGAATGGTGACCTGTAATGTAAATATTTATTGTATTTAATTGCCTGTAAATCTTATTTTATACAGATGGAGCTGCCTGGTTTTGCTGTTGCTTTTTGGATGTTTGTTTGCCTCTATGCATCTGTGGGTGGCTATCCAAATGGGAGAGTAAGAGAAGCCTGCACTAGCATGGTACCCTGTCACGGTGGCTCTCCTCAGCCGTCACCTGAGCACACCATTACAGTGAATGGGACTGAATTTAAACCAGGGGACAGCATAGAAGGTATTGTGTCAGTTTTAGCTGAAGAGTTTAATTTATCGTTTCTTTGTATTACACTATGTCTTTCCTCAGTTTTCTATACTGGATTTATCTAAGCAATTGAATCTTGTTTAGGTAATCCATTAAGCATCATTCAGTACTTGTCAAATGAGCATCTGGTAGTCGTTGAAATATTTCCTTCTTCCCCTGGAGTAGAGTTAGACTTCCTTTTATTTTTCTTCTTGCTGCAGTTCATCTGTCTGGACCAGATTTTGACGGCTTTTTCATACAAGCCCGGGATGCAGAACACCTGGATAGCCCTGCAGTTGGTTCTTTTGTGTTAGCTGACCGGAGACATTCTCAGCTGCTGACGTGTGGTCGGACCAAGGTAGAGCCCAGTGCCTTAAAATGGGGCTTTGGGCACTGAGGGGCTTGTACCAGACTGTCTGCAATAGGACAGAGCTAATCTATGTAATCCTACTCGAGTTCAGTGAGTCTCTTGGGAAATTGGTCCAACTTGGAGTCTAGAGGCATGACTCACTGCAGCTCTGGACTATTCTTATGAGCTGTTTAAAATGTCCTGGTGACAGAAGGCTGTTGACTGCTGCAGGAAGATGCAGCATTTGTAACATAACTTTTACTTGTACCCAATGAACATAGCGTATTCCTAATATTAAGAGGAGGAGTCATTGCACTGTCTCTTCATCCTCTTATTGTCAAAAAGTGGAGCATTATCTTACTAAGAAAACCTCACTATTTCTGCATAAATGCTGCAGAGACCTCTATCTCATTACTGGAGTCTTCCAGATTAAAAGTTGTTCCTTTTAGCCTTGAAGTTTGTTAGTATGAGGAAGTTGCAGTGCTGCACCTCACCTGAGCTGATCATGACTGACTGGGGAAAAACCAGTTGCGCGGGGGCTGTGCAGTGTAACAGTGCAGTGTCTCTTCAGGATTTAGTTGCAGCCTCTGCTGACTGTGTTTACTAACAAAATGCATATCTACTGTGTAACTCTTGATATGTGTGTTTTCAGAATTCAGCTGTCAGCCACACAAGTAAGGCAAAAAAGAAAGACATAAAAGTTTACTGGATTGCTCCTGGAGATGCTCCAAAACATGTACAGTTTCTGTAAGTAAACCTAGTGTCAATTCTAATCTATTAAAATGCAGACAAGGTAAGCCTGTACCATCGTCTGTGTCAAATATTGTCCAGCAACTGAAAACTCCTTGGGTCCAATGGCCTGAAAAGTCAACATCCCTTACTTGCTGCAGAGTCTACGTTAATGTAGACACTTGTTTTTTAGGGAGAGCTTGAAGGTGATTTTTTTGTTTGTTTGGTTGGTTTTTTTTCTTTCAGGGAGAATATAAGAGGATTTGGAGACTGGTTTCTTTAGTCTTTCTAGTTAACGTCTCACTTCTCATACCTGTAGAATACAGTGTTAAGAATCTTTTTCTTTGCTTATACCTAACCAAATGATATGTATACCCTCCTGTTACACTACTAGCTTTTTGTGAACTACAGGATAAAAGCAATGCAACTCTTCTCTGAAGTTCTAATCTATGCCATATACATGAATGTTTCATATCCACTGCAGCGTGTGGTATTATGTTTTAAAATTATTTTTCTACTGAGATTTAAGGTATTTTCCTACTTCAATCCCTAAAATGTAAAGGTCTCCATAAAGATGAGGGTTTTACAAATAGTTTGTGTGAACTATAGAATTTTTTCCTTTTTAAAGTAGCAGTCAGCTATAAATGTATACAGTAATGACTGTGTGTGTTGTGTTTAAGAGCCACAGTTGTGAAGAAATACAGGATTTTCTGGGTGAAGATTCCGGGTCCCATTGTTTCTCAGACTGATGTGCTGTCCCCAACCTCACCTTTGCATGCAACATCAGAGGCTATGTCAACTTCATACCCGTACATATCAAAGCCAGTAAGTAATGACAGCCCTAAATCAGGCTATCTTTAATGCTTGTGATGAATGGAATTCAGTAAGATGACATTGATACAGTCTATTAACAGTAAAGGATAGATGACGGATGAGTAACTTTGATATGTAAGACTAAGAACACGACAGCTACCGTCCTGTTTTAGTTGAGTTGCCTGAACTTCTCAGGGTTAAATGTTCTCATGCTGCGCACGGTCAGAAGATTACCAGAACATTTAGAAATTAATGCTCAGAAAGTATTATGCATACTTGTCATGAGAGGTGGGAAAAGACTTACTCTGGTCTTGACTAATAACTTCCTATTTAGCAACTGCAGGCTCAGAAGCTTTCTTCTCTGAGTTCATCTGTGTTACTGACTTCTATTACTAGCTTTGAAAGGATTGACCAAGCATTGCTATTTGATCCAGGATAACTGTGACTTATAATCAATGTATTTTCTCAATGTGTATCAGTGAAGTTTCTACTTTAAAAAGCAAACACAAAGCTGGAGTACCCTTCTTTTCTTCCTCGTCCTACAGCTGATATTACCTCTCCAAATATTAAACCCAAGGAAGGTTTTTCTGAAGTTCTTACTGACTTTTCTAAGTTATTATATTGTAATGTCTTTAAAGGGAAAATTCAACTCAAATATAGCTTGGGATTCACCATCATTATACTTAGTAGTCCTAGGGTAATTGTAGACATGGTTTAAGAGATTAGTGTGTAGACATAGATGACATTGTTGTCCCTTGTATGCTTTTCTCTACCATGGGTAGAAAGGGAGGAAGAGAATAGAAACTCTCATTGCTTACAATTTGTTTGTTTGCTTGTCTAGTTTAGTGCATCAGGTTGTGGAAGTATGAAGTTCTGCATTAGGAACCCTTCAAACTGTGATCCTGGAAGTGCTTCCTGTTTTTTTCTATCCTTCCAACGGGAGGAGAGTTCAGTTTTTATTGAAATCAGTGGTCCAAGTGAAGGATATTTAGCATTTGCATTGTCCCATGACCAGTGGATGGTGAGTGTTCTATTTTATTTTCCATAGTTGCTTTTGTGATGTTAGTGAAGTTTGAATGGAAATGCATATGGAAAATGGAAACACTGTCAGATGTCACACAAAGTGTGACTCTCCCATAGTTCTAAAACACAGGTTGTTTCTTATAGGTGGATATTCACTTTTAGCTCAGGACTGATTAATTGCAGTAGAATTTCCCTACAGATATCTCTTATGGCAGAATTCAGCCTGTCTGACTGAAATTCCTGGTTAGATCAGTCTTTATTTACCCATCCAAAAACTTTTACCTCTCAGAAGCTGAGTTGTTATTCTGAAAACTATTTGCATTTGATCCTTGAATGTTACTCCTATACAAACAGTCTTAAAAATGTTTAAAGATACTTCTTTCTAACTTACATTAAAGTGAAGCGATGATGCTGTTGACAAATGCATAATCCATAAGCTGCTTGTTGCACAAAGGAAATGCTGTTATTATTCATATCCCTAGTGCAGGAACGCTTGGTGCTTAACACTTTTTTTTATGGCTGTGGAGGAAAAAATCTTGTAACTGAAGTGGATTTTTAAATAGCTTCAACATCCATCTCTGTCTTGTCTAGTTAATTCAGTAAATTCTAAATAATTAAAGAAACTTCTGATAATGTGGTTGTTACTCTGGAGGGGAGTGTGAATCATAATGTATGTTTCTATGTGTCATCTCTTTGACTTAATGTGGTTTCTCAGTAATAATGCTGATGTGTTTGAAAGATGGGAAATAACAGCTTGATAACTACAGAAATCTCTCAGGTCTTGCTGTCTATATTAAATCAAAGACCATTTGGAGACTGCCAGTAGTGTTTTTTACTGGGCTATAGATATTTTTCTTTTCAACTCTCCAGGGTGGTGATGATGCATATCTGTGTGTTAATGAGGATCACCGTGTTCACGTAAGCACTGCCCATCTGAAGGAGAGAAGTTATCCTCTCTTGGATTTAGAGGTATGTTTGAAAACAACTCAGATGCTTTCACAGATGTAGCTTTGAAGTCAGGTATGCTGCTGCTTTGTGCTTTTATTTTGCACAGCAGGTGTAAATACTGTGGTGGATCCATAATTCTCAAAGGTGAGATTGGTTGGGCTCTTACTTCCTAGTAAATGTTAACTTTGGAAGTCTAAATTTAATATGTAAAGATAGTCACATGGTGGGAGCTTATTCTGTTTAGAAACTTTGTGCCTATTATTAGTCTGTCCCTTTGTTAGAACTGCAGTTGCAACTGATATATCCTAGGTTAAAGATTGTTTAATCTTTTGAGCTGTAAAAATTAGTGATAATAAGTTCAACCTGTATGTTGCTATGTTGACTTACTGACATGCCTCTTGCATGCCAATTTAGAGGAGATCCCCCTTCCCTGGATTATTCACATTCTTTCTTTGTACATCAGTGACACTCTTGTCTTTTTTAGGGTTACTTTTAAGCCAATTTCTCTGGCAATCTGAAAACACTGGGTATTAAATATATTCTGTTTTACAGAATGCCCTTGAAGATGTGTCATGGAGACTTGTGGATGGTGTTCTTCAATGTTCTTTCAGAAGGAGTATTCGTCTCCCTGCTTATAAAGGGAGATTTAATCTGGATAGCAGTTACTACATCTTTCTGGCAGATGGGGAAGCTGGTGAAGGTAAACTTGACTTTACATATGGTTGCTTTCCTTTTAACAGCTCTAAATGAGTTAGTAACCCTTCTGTAAGACATGGCTTAGCTGAGAATTGGTGTCTGAGCTAAGTTTTCTAAGTTTGAGGCCTTTAATTCAGTCACCTTTACTGCTGCTCTGGATCATGGGTTTGCTTGTGGAAGTTATTGCAAATTTACTCATATATGTGTTGTGTGCTCACTTGATGACAGAAACTTATACCTTCTTGAGAACTGGCCACATCTTTTTTTAAATGGAGACTAGCGTCAAAGGGAATTATTCTTTGTCTTGTGCATGTAGTGGAGAAATGGTATTTCCTGTAGCTGGGTGAGTTGGGTTTTGTACATTAAGTGTGCAGGATAGCTTAGATGATGTTAGGTTCTTACCATATTGTGTGTTAGCTTGTATTATTATGCTCAGTTGTCACAACAGGGCTTGCATTCATGGATGGGCACATTTACAAGTGCAGTGGCTTCCATAAGCAAGAAATAAACCACTCTGTGTCACTGCTCAGGTGGGCTCATATACAAACATCGTCGTCAGCCCCTGGTCACCGATGGACTGTACAACGTCACAGGTCTTCCTCAGGATATCGGAGGTTCCCGGTCCCCACGACTTATCAAGGCTCATGGTAAGCTGCAGTTTCTAGTTTTGTGTCCCAGTTCTAGACTTGCTGAGACTGTAGAGTTATTGCAGAGTAGGTATTCCCACTTGTCTTTCTGGCATTCACGTTGTATATTCTGTTGGCTAGCAAGATCTGATACTCTGGTGGCAGAGGGAAGTTATTAATAATTTTTCATTTCGAGAACAGTATTGTAAGATTCTTTTTGCCCAGGAAAATGAACCTGCACTTGCCTTTTCCCTTAAATTTATAATTAGGACTTGTTTATCTCTATATCTTTCTCTCTATTTCAAGTTGTTCTAGTTGCATTTTTGGTTTAGTTCTTTTGAAATGAGAAACCACTCAACTAGCAGTCTGGAGACACTGAAGTTAATGGTTATTTTTTCTCCCACACTACTGGACTTTAATGCAGGTCCATGATAGAACTCTCACTCATTCTTTGTCACACAGATGGTAGCAATGTCATCTTTCATCCTCTGATGTCAGAGTTGGTGATAGAATGGCTTCTCTCACCAGTATGTACAAAGTGTATTAGCATGTATGAAATGTGCAGTAGGCAGAGCTGCTCTGTTGTGCTGTGTGGGAAAAGTCTGATTATCTTTTGTGTGGATGTTTCTGTCCTCTAACAAGATAAAGGCTATAAAGCTGTAGCCTGAACCAGGTGGTAGGTTTTTAATCATTGATAAATTCTGACCATGTGCATATGGACTAAACTATTACGTATTCTTTGAAGTTATATTCATGTGCACTTAAGTTACCTATTACTCACCTTGTTGGGTTTTTTATTTGTTTGTTTTTTCTATTTTCAGGAGCACTAATGTTTGTTGCTTGGGTTACCACAGTTAGTATTGGTGTTATTGTTGCACGATTCTTCAAACCTGTCTGGTCTCATTCATTCCTGTTTGGAAAGGAGTTGTGGTTTCAGGTGGGCAAAATCTCCACATACCTCCAGCTGTATTTTCTAGCATTATTGCAAGCGGAATTATAAACCTACTAGATCCAAGAAATAGACTAAACGTGGTATGATTTACATCTTACCATGTAATCTTAAAAAGTGGAACAATTAAAAATCAGAAGTTCACCTACTTTACTAGTAAAAGTGAAGTCTAAAGCGGGCACTAAGTATATCTTTTAACTATAGGTCTATTTAATGTCTTTTAATGATGTGTTAAGAAAGCTGTAGAGTTTCTAAAAGCAAACGTAACTTTTCTAGGTGCATCGTATGCTTATGTTGACCACAGTCATGCTTACAAGCATTTCTTTTGTGTTGCCTTTTGTATACCGAGGAGGTTGGAGCCAAGTAAGTGTGTACTTTTTGTCTTGTTTGTTAACTCAAATGTAAAGGTGGGACTAAATGAATGAGGAAGTCCACTGACAACTAACATATTATGACTATTTCTAATCCAATTTCTGTGAAAGCTGTTCTTAAGTAGGCTGATTTCAAATCTTAGCAAAATAGAAGAGGAATGTTGTCTCTTTTAAACTACAGCTGAGAAATTTCAGTGTTTTCCTTCCTTCCTCTTTCCTGCAAATAAATTCCTTACTCACAGTTTCTTTATGTGCTATTTTGGTCTTACTGTTTCTTTAGAGAGTATGAAGGGGATTAAGGATGTGATGGCTGACATTAGCATGGTAAACCTGCTGGAATAAGTGTTTTTGTGAACTCAGATATGACTGCATCCAGTGATAAGCTTAGTCTGGAGCAGTAGCTAGATAGAGATTGTATACCTGTTGCTGTCACCTGTACTCTGTTTCATGCAAGGTGACATAAAATGTTGGAAAGTCTGGAGAGTATCTGAATTCAAGGTGGGAGAATACAGTCACAGGTGTGAACTAGGGAAATTGAATAAAATGTTTTTGGGTGAGAGAGAAGACCAGTGTTGGGATAAGTTATAAAATAGACCTATCCTGAAGACACAGCACTGAGGCTGGAGAGCTTGGACTATGGCTTCTGTAGTCATATTAGTCTGCTCTTCAGCTGGTAGAATCTCTCAATACAGCAAAAAGATGGGACAATGCCTCAGCAGACATGCCAGTGTCTCTGCTACCAAGGCAAATAATGTCCATCTGGCCGCAGGGCAGCTTATTGTGTCCTCTTGCTTCTGCCAGTGCTGCTCCGCAGTAACTTACTAATACAATGCTAAATAAAATTTGCGACTTTTTGGTGTCTTTTCTCTCTGTTTATATAGATATTATATTTAAGAAAAATGTCCTCTGTTTAGCAAGCAGGTTTTCATCCTTTTCTTGGCTGTGCTGTGATGGCTTTGACAGTCTTTCAACCACTTATGGCAGGTTTCAGACCATCTCGTCATGCGCCAAGGTACAACTGACTCATTAAGTTACAGCCACAGGAATTACATGTGACTGTTTCTTTAAAAATTCTTTTTACAATGGAAAGTTTTTACAACTTGAAAGTAGGCAAAAATGTTCTTTGATTTCTGCCCCCTTCCCCCAATTATGTAACCAATAAAATGTGTTTCACTGTTTTGTAGGAGGCAATTGTTTAACTGGTTTCACTGGAGTACTGGTACAACAGCTAGAATATTAGCTGGTGAGTAGAAGTAATAGTTGTAACTCTTATTTCACTGATTTAAAGGAGCTTTGTCCTTTGTCTGGGCTATTGTTCATCTAAAACATCTATGGACAGCCAGTCCAGGCATGTCTGAAGATCCTTTTCCTTGTTGGCCATCTTTTGTGTGAGTTTTTAGAGAATAAGTTACTTTAAAACCAAAGGAATTACTGACAAATCTGAAATACCTCTGTAATGAGGACCCGTCCTTATCTTCCTAATTTCTTTTTGTATTGGAAGATATGAGAATAGTGTTCTTACAGTAGCATGGTTCAATGTTATTTAATGGGAGACAGGAATTTCACTTACAGACCCAGAAGCTGGGTTTAATTCTATTAACAGAGGCAAACTTCCACAGGAACCTTAAGCACTAATATTGTGGTGACTGGTCTTGTTGGTAGTCACAAATGCTAGTGTTTGTGTGGCTGGAACGTGATAGGGCACTACGAAAGTTGAAAACCATCTTGGCCTTTTCCTTTTTTTCCTGTCTCAGTCCTCACACTACAAAAAAACCCCAAAACAACCCCACCCAAACAACCTCTTATCCCCCCCACCAAAAAACCCTCAACAACTTTCAGCCGTATGAACTCCTTTAACCTCATTCCTCAAGTAGTTTTAGGTAATACATGGGAAATCTATTTACAAAAGCATTGAGAGCATTTTTTATGTATATTGGCACAACATTCTTATTGGGTTTTTTTAATTTTGTTTTTACTGAATAGTGGTGACTATGTTCTTGGGAATGGATCTGCCAGCACTTGACCTGCCAGACCCGTGGGACACCTATACAATGATTGGCTTTGTAGCTTGGCATGTTGGTACTGATGTTCTTCTGGAAATACACAGCTACTGTCTCGTTCGTAAAGGTATAAACCCAGCAAAACTCCTGTTGTCCCCTTGCTTGCTGAGCAGAAAACCAGTGTGGGTTGAATTTCAAGAGGTGTTCTTTGGCCTCTAACTTGGAAGCTGAAAGGGAGTAACTCTTGAGTAATAGTGTCCTATCTTCTGTAGACAAATTTATATGGAAGTAAACCAGTTTTCAAGACAAAAGTGTTCTAGAAAAGTGGAGCTTGTGCCATTTTAAATAGTAGCTTCTCATTTCTCAAACCACAATTCATGGGGGACTGAAATGTGTAAGTATTTTCTGAGACTCTCTTATTTTTGGCCATAATTTTGATCCCAGGTGGGTATGTTAAATCCAGGTTAACTCATGCAGATTTAATCTGTGTTTAGTTGTTGTCAAATTGCTGTTATTGCAGGAGCAAGCTTGAATGCTTGCCATTTGGACCGACCAGGGGAAGGAACGTGAAATCCTGACTCCAATATGTCTAGTGAAGAGATGGGTAGTAACTTAACTGGAAATTGTTAGCTCCAGTGGCTGGTGTCACAGCGAGGAGGTGACTGTGCACATGTGAATGACCTGTGTCTAAGGCTGAGATGAGGCATCTGCAGAATTGAAGAAGTGTGATTAATTAAGAGTCTGTGTAAGGTGGCACATGGAGAAGGAGTGATTATAAAATATGTGAATTTAAATTAAACTGCAGTAATTACTTCTTAGAAATAGGGGAATTAACCTGAAATGTTTGGACAATGAGTGTTCTCATGTAGGCTAATGAAAATACTTCTTAATGAAATCCAGTTATTTTAAAATGTAAAATGAAAAAATGTTAGCTCAAAACTCAGTGTTTTGATTATTCAGTCTAGCAAAAGAGATAAAATGTTTTTTGCCTTCAATGTCCAGAATTTACTTTTTTTAGGTCAGCTCCAGAATAATTTTTCATTTGTGCTGTGAGCATGATAGTAACAGGTCATGAAATGTCAAATGAGACTTCCAAGTCCTTTTCAGATTTGATGCTGTATAAGACTTAGTCACAGGAACAAGACTTCTGCAGCATAAAAATGAACCCCCCCCTTCCTCTTAAGGGCAGACTTGACTTCTGTTTTTCTTCCCATGAACAGTTGAAGTAATAGAGGATGACAGAGTACAGATACTGCAGTCACTCACATCTGCAGAAGCAGAGGTGAGTCACAATTTGGTAACTGACTACTATGAAATGGGACGATTCTTTGTTTAAACCAATAAAAAGACTGACTGTTCAATGACTTTTCTTCCCCTTTTCTTGCAGGGTCGTCTGTTTAAACAGATTGTGTTAACCATCTATGTCTGTGGAAATGTAGTATTCCTTGTTGCCTTCCTGATAGCAATCAACCAAGTATGAAATAAGTATTTGAGAATTTTGTGATGAAATACTGTGCAGTTGAAAAGTCTTCAAGGAATACTTTTTATTACAACTTTTTTTTCTCAACATGTCCCTGAAGATGTAATTGAAGAATAGCAGCACATGTGTGTCGTGCTCAGTGTTAGGGGGATCTGGAATTCAAATCTAGAGAGGAATCCTGCAAAACCTGTCTTCTGATGGGACTTTTAATGGGAACCTTCGCCTGAGTAAGGAATGAAATCTCTATTTTTTTAAGCACACTAGTTAACTTGATTGAAGCTTATAGGTTAAAAGAAGACTGAGAAGGTGTGCTGAAAATGTTATTATGATAGTCAGTTCCTTAAACCTTTTGTGAATATTATTGGGGGAACAGGTAAGATGTGGCTGATCTGGATCAATCTGTCCACTTTACTGTGTTCTAATGATATGTGATGGGCCGACTTCCTGCTCTTGATAGTTTTGTGCATAAAGAACCCCCCAACCAAACAAACTACAAAACTTAATAAGAAATTGTCACAAATACAGGTTGATGTGCAAGCTAAATAGAGAAGAGTAAAATGCAAAAACCCACTGTCTGCTCTAAGAGCAGTGTACTTACACAACAAGCATAGGAGCTTAGGAACTTCAGTCCTTGAGTAAAACCACCATTTGCCTTACTCAGAGTACTGCTCTGTCTCATCTGTCTTGGTGCTTCTAAACCATGAAGAGAAAATGTGTTTTCAATATAAATGCATTAAAACATATTGTAACTTATGCAAAACTCAAATCAGGAAGAACCTATCTTTGTTTATGGATTTCTGTTTTACTGTCTTTGGTTGCTTATGGCTTCTGAATTACTTGACTGTGTGAATAAGGTGGATTGATGCCAATTGATGCTTTAATGGAAGTGAAAATACTTGCTCTGGAATGTTGCAGTTGTATTTGTGCTATTGAGCAAAATGTAAATTGGGAGCTAGGTTGACTTCAGAAAAAGCAGCTTCTGTTAGTGTTAAGTGAGAGCCCTTTGAGCTGGCATATCTAGAAGACAGAACTATAAGAGTTCTATAACAATTCTATTCTGAAAGAATATTGGAGGGCAATTTTTTAGTCAACAAAAGATTTCTCCAAATATATGAACTAGGTACAGAGACTAGAAAGACACTGTATTGCTTAACTTTTTTGGTTCATGGTTTGCGTAAGTATGGCAGGACACTCTTGAAATGGCATTTTGGAATTGAAACCTTAATATGCTGTGCAGTTACAGTGCTTTGTGGTTGTGTTTTGTGGCTCTGAACAGCTTGCTCCCACACATCTTCATTTTTCTTACTGAAAAGTATCGATTTTTAGTTGCAACAATTCAAAGTATATTTTTAGGCTAGGACTACTAAGCTAGCTGGGAATGAAGGTGTTTGGAGTATTGGATAGAATAGTAAGTAGTGAGGCCTGACTTGGTATAGCCTTTTACAGCAACATCTCTACAAGCATGGCCAGCTCTAAAATACTTGTAGGTGTGGGTCAGGTGGTGGTTCTCTGCAGTTACTAAAGCTGCCTGGTTATGTGTCTTCCTCCACCTTCCCAAGTCCATAGTGCAGCCTGTTGCATGGACAGGTAATACTCAGGAAGCTACACGTTTGTTTGCAGTCAGTGATCTTTTTGGCTGCTCAGATATCTGATTTAGCCATAAGGGTGTTTATGGAGCTGGGATTAATCCCTTTGTCAGCAGCAGCTGACTGCGAGTGAGTCGAAGTTGAATCATCCCCCTTAAAAAAGTCATGTGCAGATTGGGAAAGGGGGACTACGAAGAAATGAGTCACGACCCAGGCTGAAGGGCAAGAAGCATGGGGCCAATTGTGTGGGTGTGGGGGCTTTTTAGAGAACTCTGATCTCAAAAGCCTGGGAATCTCAGGCTCATCTACTGCTAAAGTTTTGTGGGACTTTCATCTACTGTGAGTTTATAGAAGAAAAATCACTAAACCTAGGCATGATTGATGGCTTTTTAAATTAAGGTTAATACCAGATTCTTTCTGTAATACAATAGCTGTACTGAGGGATTGTTTCATTTATATGTGACAATGAACATGGATTTTAAAACATGAATGTAAATATCTCAATAAAAGTTCTTGTCCCTTTTAGTAATGTGAAAATGCTGTCAAATGGAAACTAGAAAAGTCTTGCCTAGGAGCAAAATGGATTGTCTGGTTTTTGTAGATGTTTTATGAATTAAAACTATCTAAATACTTCCTGGAGAAACTATTATTGAAATTGAATGTTAAAATAGTTTTACTTTTTAATGCAGTTTCTTTTCCTCAAGAAGAAAAAGAATTCCTTGTTCCACATCTAATACAACTTTAAAATTGGCAAAATTGTTGGTTGCTCTGGATAACTTGTTTCTTCCCAGTGCTTGCAATATTGTCTAGTTTCTTATGGGAGCCCTTATGTGCAGTATTGTAACTTAATTGATTGAAAGACTTGCTAATTTTACATGATTTCTGTTCACACCACCACCCCTGCCCTTTTCCTGCATAACTAGTAAGAGGATGTAATGTGTCATTGTATTCTAGTGTCTTCCAAAGTTTTTGGTATACTCCTTTGAAAAAAATCTGTGGAAGTGTCTGATATTGGCAGGAAAATAGGTGACAGGTAGAAATTTGTGATCAGTCTCACAAGTAGTTTACTGTTTTGATTAAGTTGTTAGGTGCAGGCTCCAAATACTGGTCATCTGCTCTTGGCTTAGCTACAAATCATGTTCTTTGCCTGTGTTTTGAATAAAAATTAATTGGTGCACGTAACGCCAGTGTAATGGAGTTCACTGGTACTTTGTCTCACCTGAAGTAATTTTTAGCTCGTTGACATTTCAGGCTGCAGAAAGAACCAGGGGGAGGTGTACTTTCTCACGATGAGTGCTACATTGTTTTCTGTTTCGTCAAAAATCAAAGATGGGGAGACGTCCACTTTAGTGTAATAAGGGCCATGTATTTCCTTTACCCGGGGAAGGCTGAAGAGAAGGTTGCTGCTGTGTGTTCCATCACAGTTTGTAACACTACGTGGCGCCCTTGTTCAAGTAACAGTTCCATTTTGCTTGCTTTCTGTAAACCGTCAGTGAGAGGTTGAGACATGTGAAGGTTTTCCAAAATAGGAAGTGTTCCTAATGAACTAATTGGAAAAATTTTCAAGCTTTACTAAGAAACTCCATCTTTAAATTCAAGCTAGCTCATGCAGATAGTCATTATGGAATGAGTTTTTACTTGATATCTATGCTTAAGCTTTTGTTTGAGCAGGTATGGACGGTTTTCTTTTGTCATGTGGGTATATCCTTTTCCAGAAAACCAAAGATGAACAGCAATCATTAAGGAAAAGCTGCAGTATTCTGCATTTCTATGCAGAAGTTAATACCTTGGTGGTTTTAGACCTTTTTTTTGGAGGCTGAAGTAAGAAGAGTCCGAGTGAATAGAAGGAGGGTTAACAGGGATGATCTGCTAGTAGGTCTGAGAAATGCTTTACTCACATAAATCTGATTCCAGCTTGTCTAAGGGGTTTGCGTGAAGGGGGAAACTGTTGCATATACCTGAGGAAGTGGCACAGGACATGTTCTTCAGAACATGCTTGGAACCACCTGTTTTAGTTCATACCTAACTTAGTTCAACCACTGTCTAGCTTCTGTTGGTCTTCCTTGTGCTGTGCAAAAGTAACTTTACATAATGTAAACCACAAAATTGCATCACTCTGAACCAGCTATCTATGATAATCATCCCACACAAATGATACTGCACTTAAGGACTCTAGCTTTGGCTTTGCTTCTTGTCTTGCTGGACCTTAGAAATCACTTGGCTTTAATGATTAATTAGAGTTTTGCATGGCATCTCTACTGACGTTTGAAAAGGATGATTTGCCACCTTGTATTTCTGTTCTTGTTGATACAGGATGCAGGAAAGCTCTGGGGCTGTAGCTCTCAGATGATGAACATTCCTACTTTCCAGAAGTGCAAAACTTTTCAGTCTTTCTTTTAAACTACTTTGACTGGTATTGTGATGGTAGTTGCTCCCTTTTCCGTATAATTTAAGTTTAATAGTATGGGTTGTTGGGGAAGGCAGAGGATGAGTATCCATAGCCATCTGCTGCTGTTACAAAAACTGCTCCTGACTGCTTCATATCACTCACCTACTCTCATTTTTTAGTGTATCCTTAAGAGTTGAGGGCGAAGCCTTCTGCTCTCACAACCAGCAAATAACAGCAGAAGCATAAGGAAAAAACCCACTATAAAACAACAACAACAAACAGGATAGACATAGAGGAAGTGTACTATAATAAAATTTATTTGTTCTTATCTACTATTCCACTCTCCAGGAACAATTTCTGACAAGTCTTAAAATTTGAGATTATTCCCCACATCAGACTGGGAGCCACCAAATGTTTGGAGGCTACAAGTCAGTCAATTACTACCGTCGTGCCTCAGTATGAGGTAGTAACTTCAGTTTCCTGCTTTGAAAAGAAGACCAGCAAAAAAATTATCATTGTTTTTTTTGCTGGTGCGTAATTTGAGTCAGCTATACCAGAATAACACAACCTGAGCTTCATCTGTTCAGTGTTACAAACGAGGCTAAGACCTAGCAAATTAAAGCTGTTGTACTGATTTGAATATAAGGGTGTGGTGTGCTATGAGGCACTTTTTCCCTCCAAGAAGTATGTACTGGAAAATCTCACTTGGATGTGATTTTTCTAGGTGTGATTGTACCTGCTTTTAGGGCCCTTACTTCCTCCATCATGTGAAAAGAATTAACCTGTTCTTTGGTGGGAGCCTTGAAACTTGAGAACAGTGCCCAGCATTGGCTGCACCTGTAACAGATCTTCGTTTGCATCTGCAGGACAAGCCCTTGGCAACTCAGTATTTCTGGTGGGAGGCTTGCCTGATTTTAGCTCCCCAGCCAACTGAAACCTAAACAGTATTGTTGGTTTTTTCTGTTGTTGGAGTTTTTTTGGTGTTTGTTTGTTTTGTTTGTTTTTTGTTT
>QWTY01042704.1:0-11112 GCA_008033365.1 Pseudorectes ferrugineus
ATACAACTGTAAAATTTAATTGTTTAAATATCTAATTAAAAGATACATAATTGCTATAGAGTAAAGGCTGCTTTTTGGCCTGCCTCTTACTGAAAACACTCTGAGCAGAATGACTGTAGGGGACCAGACTCGTTCACAGCAGGTTTTGGTGAGGAGAAGTCAGCAGTTCCACGTGCACCACAACACCCCATGCACATCTCGAGGTGAGACACAGGTACCACACAGCTGCTTCGTGCCCTGCCAGCCCTCCCGTGCGAGGGGGAAGAGCAGGAGACAGAGAGAAAAGTATCCAAATCCTAAACACAAAATCACTTTCTCAGCTCTTGAGAGCATGAATTGCCCTCATTCATCTCAGCTGACTTTCGGTTCTTAAGCCTAATTATGATGTATAACACCCAGTCTTTATAATAATTGTGTTTCCAGCTGTTGGCCATCTTGCTCACTCCCAGCAGCTGCACAAGTGCCAATCAAGTGACTTTATGCGCCAGTTGCCAAACAAAGGACAAAAATACCCACAGATCTACCAGCTCCTTAGGACTTTATTCCTGTGTAAAATCTGCTGGTGGATTAGTCACTCTCTCTGAACAGTGATCTAAACCTTTCCCTGTAATTACCACAGGCTCCTCTGTGGATTGAGGGTAGTGCAGGGCCCTCACCCGAACCCAGCCCATTAAACAAACCAAAATAAAGCAGGCAATGCAGTTATCTCTGGATTGAGTGGCAATAAAATTAAGCCCTAAATGCTAATACCTTCAGCTTGCAGGATAAACACATTGCTGGAACACAGTCCAGTGTGCAGGAAACAACACATTAACATTTGTAAATAAAAGGCGGAAGACAGCTAACACTCTATTACTGCAAATATAATGGAATATAATTAAGGCTGGTGCATTTCAGACAGGAGGGAGAAATGATAGAGTTCAGCAGGGAGAAGTTACCAGATCATTCAGTTCTTGATTTCTTCACATTTCTTACAGCTAAGTCTCACTCTCGGCTCTTTTTAAGTTAGTTTCTAAGTTAGTGGTATGCTTGTTCAGAAAACATTTTAAGAACTTAGATTGGCACAAATAACTCTCAGAAAAAAAAGGTTCCAAAAAGGAAACAAGTTCCTACAGACATCAGGAACCTTAAACGAGCCCCCACTCCCTGCACTGCTTCCCCTTCCACACTATCAAGACAGTCCCCTGCACATCCTGGTCACCAAGGGCTGTTTCCATCATGCTCCTTCTCAAGTCCTTCTCCACGTTCCTGTCTCTCTCTCTCCCACACCAGGATCACTTCTCCAGGACTCAGAGCAGATACACTTGGTGACCTGCATGTCTCCACCACCTCTGATTGCTCTGCATTAGAGCATTTGACTGCTATCTAATCTGCCCCTAAACTTCCAAAACCAACCTTCTGCTTCATACCGTCCTCTAACCTCGAAATGTCAATCCAGGTTTCTCCTTTCCCTCCATTATTAGACAAACTAAGACAGCCAAGCCTTAAATAACGAGCAGATCATTTTAATTTATAAACACATTACTGACAATTTAAACTTTGCTCTATGCTATAGAAACCCTGTAATCCCCTCTTACTTCACGAATTCCCAAATCCTCTTTCTCCTCCAGCCCATTTCACCACAAAGCAAACAACCAATCTTTTAAAGGCACTTATATTCAACACAGCCAACAACAAAGAATAAACCTTAAATTTCAAACTAAGCTATTTGAAAAAAACCCAAACATATTTCTATTTTGTAAAGTTAACCCTTTCACACACTCACAGTTGTCCCAGATCCACCTCACTGTATAAACAGTGGGATTAAATGCATCACAAAAACTTTCCAGAAGATTCTTTAATCAACTGTATCTTGCTGTAACAAAATGATTGGGCAATCCATATCAATTTCTATAAAGAATAAATGTCTTCAGTCTACAGATGATCATGGAGGAGACATAGTGATGCAGAAAATCATTTTTTTCAGATGTTAAAGCTCTTCTCTTAGTTATCTCTAACTTTTCATTTTTACTATTCTGATAGGTTTGAACACCACTCGGACTACCTCAAGAAAATAAGACTTAACAAGTAAATATTACAATTATCACCACCTTTCCTTTATTAAAACCACCCCCAATATATATAGTTATTAATTATTTGAAATAAACTAAAAACCAGATAGTCAAAATCAAGTGCTCCACTACATCTCTAATTAAAACAGACCCTAAAATATATTATAGAAATAACTCTAAGCCAGGCACAAAATCACCTAATCAGTCATCTGATACATACTGAAGAGCTCTTACAGATGGGTCCCGACAATTGACAATAATCAATGTATAAACTGACAAGTCTATCAGATCTAATTACTCCCAAATCAAAATAAACATGAATATTATATCAAAAAGAAGGTTGTAACTACAAAAGAAAAACCTTTACCCAAGTAGTAGCTCAGGCCAGAGGCTCATGATGGGATATTTTTGGCTAAGTTAAACAAAAGGCAGCGGAGTGCAATGTCCTCCCCTCCCTGGAAGGAGCTGGCACGAGCCACTGCAGCACCGTGAGAACGCAGCAGATGCTGGGAGGGGGCACCCAAGCAGACAAACGCTGAGCACAGGGGCACACACTGAGGGGATTACTGCAGTAATTAGAGAGAGAGCCAAGGGAAACATCGGCGTGGAATTCCGAGTGTGTTCCATTGCATGGAATGGTGCTACTGGCCTATTTTTACCACTGGCAGTAGGAGGGGAGGCACAGCAGCTCCAGTAGGAGCAAGTGCATTATGATACAACACAACATGAGCATTATAAAATGCGAGATGAATCTCAAGCCCAGAGGCTCTTTAGCACCACTCCAAATCACAACTCTCTGCCTTCATTTTTCTTCTTTGCTACTATTTCACTTCTTCTCTCGGTACTTCTGACTTGATTAACCCTTTTTTCTCTTTCTTGTCTTCTACCTTCCTGTTTTCATGGTATCACATCAGATTCCTTAAAAAGCATCTGAGTATTATCAGCAGAGATTATAGATCAGCAGTCAGGTTTTCTGACATACTCTAACCCAGTGAAGCTCCAGTTGTTTCCAGTGAGAAATTTGTCACTTCATTGGCATCTCAATAAGACATCTCTTTTGACAATCTGGCCCCTGATTAAAAGTTACAAAAATCATGAATCAAATTGTAACCCGTTTTTAATGGCCTGAATTCAAGTGCTGTGAATTTGTTTTTTTCTTCAAATACTTTCCCCAGAAATTCAAGTCTAACGAGCCTGAAACAGACTTCCTGAAATACAAGCTTCATTTTAGTTTTCTGGGAATTAGAAAAGATGCAGTTATGTGTTATGCCTAATTTTTGGTATCCCTTTCTGGAATGGTGAGTTCTGGTGTTCAGTTTAACAAATTACATCTTTCTCATTAACCTGGCCTGAAATTATGAAATCAATTTTTCAAGCTCTTTTTTGGTCTTTCTACAAATCTGTGCTAGGATCCCTGATCTTTCCACACTGTACACATAATGTGCTACCTGAACGCGTGCAGCAGCAACATATGGTACAGTAGGTTATAACTATTTTACCATCTGCTCTATCTGAACTCTAACCTCAATAATCCCGTATCAGCTTTTCCCGTTAACTGCCACAGCTCTTAGATCTTGGCTTCTACTTACTCTTTTAAAATTAAATTGCAGCAAAATGCACGGCCAGATCATAGACTGCTCTTCAGAAGCCTCCACTGCTCCCCAGGTGACTTAATTTGGCCAGGGTCTTAAACAAATTATGCCTTCAGAGCTACAGGCCTTCTCTTTTTTTCAGTGAATAAGATAAATCAGTAACCGGAACATTCTTTATTCTGAAAAATATTGCTCAAGATCCTGCCATATCCTTTACATACTCATTTATAAAGTACTTTGTTTCCATTTGCTCTTATTTAGAAAAGGGCATCCCCTTCAGTGGAACTACAGCGGATTCCATATTTTCCAGGAGCAAACTTCAGGGCTGTCCCTGTCTAACCACCTCCCACTCTGGGCCTAATTCGGTTTTTCCACAAACAGCACCATCACTATAACCCCTTACTGTCTTGCTACTCTGTATACCCACAAACCCCAAACAGTATCATCATATTGAACAATAAAATGCTAATTTTATTGCAATAAATCTAAGTTCTATCCAAAGTTCAGAAAACCGGACAGATTCTGTCAACTGAGAGAGGACATTTGGAACTTCTATTACTATTAGGGTTTGTTGGTTTTGTGTTTTGTTTGGGCTGTAGGGTTTGTGTTTTGTTTTGGTGTTTTACTGTTTTATTTTGTTTTACTTTTAAGACTTGCATCTCATGTCATCAAGTTCTATTTCATATAGATGTTGGAATTTGCAAGTAAGCTCTAATTCCAGCTAGAACCGCTCATTTGGTGGACTGCCTTCAAATTTAAAGTCTGCTTCATTTACAAAAACTCCAAAAATAGCTACACAGTAATTAAAAACCATGAAAGACTGTGGCTTTGCTATAATTTATACATACCCATGCAAAACTATTACATATACACAGACATATGGAAAACATAAATATATTTTTAATAAATACTAATCACAGCCACAAGAATATGCCCCTCTATTTTTTACTATAGCACTTGACAATACCATTTCTTATGGATGATGAAATTGAAAGAATCAAATATGGTTATCACCAATTACTATTTTACAATATCTATATTCAACTCAAAATAGTAAACCATAACAGCTCAGTAAACTTCTCTGACTCATTATCAACTGAACCAGACTGTAATGCCTACACAATGAAAACTACATTTGTAAAAGAATACCTTTGTAAAATTATTCAACTTTTAAAATCAGTATAATGCCTTCTCATTAAAAATATTTGTATCTTCTCCATTTTGAAATACCACATCTTGTGTACAAACATTCCTTCCTTTTGGATTCCCGTTTAGTATCTGAACAAAAGGGGAATTCGATTTTTTGAATGTGTGAAGAAATCAGTTCGTGAGATATAATTTTGCTTTTTCACACATGAGCAGTTTAAATATGTTATTCAATGTTATCTTGAGGCACAAACATAAGGCATGGAGGTTAGAGAAGTCAAGACTACGTACTAGTCTGTTACCTCAAATGTCTTCCAAAACATGCAGCTGAAGAATATCATGGAAACTATGGTTTAATTAAGGAATATTGAATTTAATTGTAATCTGGGTCCTATTACACAAATAGTATACAGTGCCTATACAAATACACAGAATCCCAAAATATATAATTCCACACATGTTTCCCAACTACACAAATGGATCTACATTCTATAGCTCTACTTGGGGGAAGAGAGTAGTACTTTGTTTCTTTTGGAGTTTATGCTAAAATAGCCTCTTACTCCCCCTGTACAATGCAAGGGAAGTAAGAGCTGTAATGGTTAACAACTGGACTTCACTTTTCCCCTCCAAATACAGGAGGACATCGGGTCTGCCCTCCCCCACCAATTCTTCTTTGCATTTAAAATATTTCCACCTCTGCATAAAAATGACTTTTTTATTATGCAGTTTCACAGACTTTCCTAGGTGGCACCCCAGGAGCATAATCCTGATTCACAGAACAAAACCATCTAATTACCCCAGCTGCATAATTCATTGGCCCATACACAGGAGCTGGCCAACCCATGATCTTATCGGACAGACTGTGGGGAGCACCTGTGGGAATCTCTGCCACGGGAGAGGCACCGGGCAGGGCCAAGACCTCCTTGGGCGTCTTGGGGTGGCCAAGGGGAAGGAGGACAAAGGAGAGGAGCCATCCTGGACCTTGGGCTCTCCAGGCAGTCAGCCCTGCCTTTGTCTGCTCAGTCTGGCTGCAGGTGAATCAGTGAAGGAGAGGTTTCTTGGAGCTGTGATCCTGCACAGCCACACTGCAATGAGCCAACACTTAACTCAACTGCAAGGAAAACACCTGAACTGGCAATACTCTAAGTATATACTACAGGTTTACTTCAATCCCATTCAGAGGTAAGACTGTAATTTGAAAATCAGACATTGCTCAGATGACAGAAACAAAACACAGTTATGGAGTATTCCTTACTTTGCATCTATTTTTTCTATCATGCTGATGAAAAGCTCTCAGTATTCTGGCAAACTTCTCAACAGAAACTTTTTAGACACTGTCTTTAGAGAATTGCAGCAGGTCCTTTTATTATTGCTTGTTTGTTTTAATTTACCAGAGCTGAAGTTCTATCTAACCTTTGAAAACCAGCATCCTGTTTGTTTTCATGATCAGGTATCTGCGATTCACTAAATTACAAGTGAAGACGAGCCCTGGACCACTCCTGGTGCCAGCTGGCAGAACACCTTATGGTCTCAGGTGAATTTCAAATGTAAAGAATTGAGATTTAAAAGAACTATGAATTGGGTTCTAGTGTGTAACGTTTCACCTTGTAATAAAGACTAAGCTGGAAAACATTCAAACAAAATTCTCAACAATGTTTTCATCCTGCATTATAACAAACATGAGTGGCAGAGAGACTTGTCAGCCCAGTGGTTAAGGCACTATTCATCTTTCATCTCCCAGATCTGGGCTGCAGCCACTCGGCAATAGACTCACTTTCTCACTAGAAATGTCATCTTGGAGCTGAGAAACCTTCTTGACAAATATGTTTTTGAAACAGATGTATTTTTGCTAAACATTTTATCTTTGACAAAAATGTATTTTGACAGAGGAAGTTTCATAGCAAATTTTTTTTCACCAGCTCTAATAACAACTTAGACTTTCAGGGCCTAAATGGGGAAAGCTGCTCAGACTCTGCCCTGCTGACTGAGGTGAGGCCTCAGTGGCTGGAGCAATGACCATTGCTGTGACCACTCGATGGAAATCTGTCAATTATCCATTGCTCTGTCCCGATTTCCCGCTGTTCACCCTAACACCGTGAGCTCCAGGCACGCTGCTGTGGCTTTCAGAGCAAGGCTACGAGTGGGACATGAACTTGTCTCATCCTCCTCAGCTGCTCTTCACAGCTTTGTCTGAACGACTACTTTGTGTACTTAAGTAGTAATTAACAACATAAATGTTTAGAATAAACAGTAAGGACAGGGCATTTGAAAAAAGAGTTAACAGATGTCCTTAACATTGCTGCTGGCCTAATAACGTTTCTGCAGTAATTTATTTGATGGGGAGTTTATTTAGCTGCTGCAAACATGCAGGGTTATAATAATCATAAGCAGGTTGCATTAAGCACAATACGACTTGGGTGTGTAACACAGCGTTAAAAATAATCACAGAAACCGTATGCCTTAAAGATATTAGATGTGCAGTATCTTCTACAACCTGATTGTGAACAGCTAGCCAGAAAGCACCTTTCAGAATAAAAAAAAAATTAAAAGAAATATAAAACCCAAGACTTCTTTTACAGATAATTTTGCCTATAGTTTGGGATAGCAAGCATTAAATTCAAACATCAAATCCTGGCATACTTCAGTAAGCTATCAGCACAGCAGTGCTGCCTTTTTTCCTTTGAAAAATGAAAGAATTAAATTCAAAACAAACAACTTCAATTTAACACCAAACTACAGGATAACCAATCTTAAAAATGTCAAATTGTAATGGATCTTAATACCCATATAAAACACAAAAATAGTGGCATTGTTCCTTGGTAATGCATAGCAACCTTACAGAATTTCAGTGAAGGAGAAAGAAGGGAAAAACACCTTATTACTTCTAACTCCTGCGAGCCATTTTGGTCTCCAAAGGTTTTAGACCGCCTCGGGCCATGTGTCTGCAGTGTTTCGGGAAATGACTTGCCTTCGCACGAACACTGCTATGTTCTGCAGCACTGCTGCCCCCCAGCATCCCCGCTCCATTTCTAGTTAACTCTTCCTTACCTGCATCAGCCTTCCCCCCCCCCCTTTTTTTTTTGCACCAAGATTCCAGAAAGGTTCTGCTTATAAAAACAAAACAAAAATCAAACCAACAAAAAATTCCCCCCATAAAAACGCAAACCGAAAACCCCTCTGCTTTTTCTGACAAGTTTTCTCAGAAAGAAACAGGACCAGAATTTCTCTCTATAAACCTTCGAGAGAAAAAGGAAATCAATTTGAAAGTAAAATATTTGGAAACACAACTAGTTTAGCTAACAATCACCATGGAGCTTTGAAGTTTGATAGTGCTCTAATGTTTGTGTTTTGCCTCAGTTAACAAACAACAGTTAGAAAACAAAAAAACATCAACACGCCCCAAGATTACAATGGCACTACTAAAATCCTTCACTTATCACTGTATTTAGATTTTTAATTACACTCCCAGCACCACGTTACAGGCTACGATTAAATCCCTGGATAAGGCCTCAGCACTATTCACCAATTTGTCTTAGCAGCAGTGTATTAAAAGTAACAGGAAATAACCCATCTAGCATAGAGGGGAAGAGAAGGATTTTATCCTCCATATAATGTACTAAACTCATTTAGCAGAGACGTTTTGTGTTTCCCTCTATTTTCTGTAAAGATACATGGCTGCACACTGCCAGCTATTCTGCTTGATAGCTTTTTTAAAAATCTCCAGAAAATTCTTTGCCAAGGTCACTGCTGATTGACTCAAAATATGACAGTGTACGAGGTTACTAAAATATTCTGTTCATCTCAGAGGTTGAGTAAGCAGCTCTAACTAAGAGGAAAATCAATATAATACTTCACAGTGAGGAAGAAAATGGAAAATAGTTTAGCAGTTAAGTGGTTAATGCAATTCCTAAGTGTTCAGCAATCATTGCAATTTAGTGCCATTTCGATTATTACACAATAAACAGACCATGTTGTCTGGAAGCAAATTTTTATGAGTATAGCTGAAGGGGTTGCAACTTATTTAGCTGCTGAAACTCTAAGGGAAAGAACATTTCTGAATGCTAACACTACAGATCAGAAATATACAGGTACACTGGAAAGGTTATTTTTAGGTCACTACTATGGTAACTAACCAGACTGACCTTTAAAATTAGTATGCAGTTCAAGAAAAATGAAGTTCAGTAAAATGTTCTTTAAACAGCGTAATTTTAATAAACAATATTGCACATCCTTACAGCAGAATTCTGTCACTTTTTACAGCTATTAATTTTACTTTTATATCATAATATAATGTACAAAAATACCATGATGCAGAACCGACTAGGAAAAAAATGTAAACAGCCAGAAAACTGATTAAACTATCATTAATTTATGTTTAAAGAATTAAAAAAAAAAAAAAAAAAGAACAGCTATATTTATTTTTGTAGAATAAAATAAAACTGCTAGCTGGAGAAGGGCAGTTTTTCATATAATATAAAGTCATGGAAATATTCAGAATAGTCCTAGTTAAAATCGTCTTACTTTGTCTCATTTTGAAATACGGAATTTTAAGTGGATTTGAAAAGCAAACCCAGTTCTGCAATTTATAAATTCAAAGAAACAGGCAAGAATTATGTTTGGGGCAGATGAGATAAATAGCATGAGATTAAGAGTGTATGGTTGATGGCAGCAGGGACTCAATAAAGGAAACAGTACTCTGAACAAAAAGTGCTCTCTGAATCCAACGTACTTAGACAAAACATGAATTAGAATCATGGCTTTAATAAATAAAACATTATGTGCCAGTCCGCTAGGTGAGAAATGGAACTCAAGCTTTGGTTGGTCACACAGGTGTGCTGGCTGCCCAACAAACCACCAGCACCACCCCAACACACGAACAAGCAGGTAATGCTGGCAATTGGAAAGAGCCAATTTACCCCATCAACCCACAATCATCAAACACAGAACACAACTCTTCTAATTTTATTTTCTCAGCCATGTTTGAGACAGCTTATAATGTTATGTCAAATGGCTGATAATAAATCAGATACATAATAAAAAATTATTTTATAAGCACACATATAAGTCTATGTGTGCACATGTACAGGGAGAGATACACACAAACATTTTAGTCTAGGCCATATTCTAGACCTCTTTCAAAATGTGGCTCTTCCAGAAGAATACATAAAAATTAATTTTAAAGAGGGAAAATTATATCTGCATTTTTCAAGCCTCAACATGTGAGTAACATTGCTCTTGAAGTGACTTTTAAATGCCTGGATCACAATTGCTATGAAAAAGGGAAAAAAATCTCAACAACTAGTGGGATACTGGGTCACCTGTACAGTGTTCCTGTATTTCCTGAATTTCGTATCATACCTACACCTCTGTTAATCTCCAGCAGGAGAGATGGATGCTGGTCAGTAGGTAACTGTATTCACCTTTAAGGACCATCTGGAAACGAGCCCTCTTACAATATTCACTGTACAAAGACACAGCAAGGGACAGGCACAATTACCAATCTAACACCACCAGCAGCAAAACAAAAACAACCCCAAAGCATGGATGATAGGCTGTACAATACCCTCCTTTTCCTCCCAGGGTCTCAGTGCAGAGTGAGCTGCTCCTCATGGCCAGGGGATCAGACCTGTGCTGAGGACAAGGACACAGCCGGGAGCCCTGCCCTGGCACTGCTGGGCTCGGGGTTAGGGGAGATGTTTGCCAGGTTAGAAATTCAGCGGAGACAGCACAGAAGCAGCAGCCAATCTGTCCGTGTCTGAAACTGGGCACCCAGGGCAGCACGCTCCTTTCTCTCCACTGCTGCTAAAGGAGCTACACTGGTGGCCACACTCTCTTTTTCTTTTCCCCCCATCTCATTAACACTTACAACCCTTCTTCTGTTAACAAAAAACAACTTAGGTGTATTAAAAAAAACTGACATGGCAACAGGGTCTTGTTTCCAAAACGTAAAGCAAAATCTTAAACTTTGCTTTTCTGAAAATTTAAGACATACTGATTAGCCTCCCCTGCCTTTCCATGGGGTAATTTTGCTGATAGTAAATTATCAAAATTGTCATTTTTTGAAAGCCAACTAAGACTCTGAGCATTCTTCTTGATATCTTTTCAGCCAAGGCTGCTTCCAGCTGTTGGCCAAAGAGCTTACTGAAGGAATGGAAGGCTGTAATGTGCAGCCAGATGAGAGTCCCGAGCAGGAAGGGAACAAGCCAACACAACAGGTAGAATGCCCGGATGGAAAAAATCTCCCCATGGCATTCTCTCATCAGCAAAGACATTTGTTGTGCTGTAATGAACGTTACAATGTCCACATTTATGTAAAAACAGAT
>QWTY01042706.1:0-11080 GCA_008033365.1 Pseudorectes ferrugineus
TCATCACTATGATGTTCCATTAGGTAGCTGCAAAAAGAAAAAAATAAAAATCCCCCTTGATCTTCTAGAGCTAGAAAAAAACCTAGTTTTCTCAAGTGTTGAGGAAACTTCCCAGTCTGCCCATTCCCAAGACTCTCTGGCAGTCACACTTCCAGTGCCAGAGATTTTCACTGCTGGAACTGAAGCCCCTTCACATTGGGTAGCTCCAGTGACTCGATGGGTGCCTGGCTTGACTCCCCACACACCCTACCCACACAGTCAGACCAGCTTTCCTTTCCGGTTCTACCCCAGGTTTCCCTTAGCAGAGTGTCAGATGTTCTGTTCCATAAAGCCATTTATTCACGGCACAGTGACACAGAAACAGCCCAAACTGAATGAAAGACTCATTCTGCCTCATTTTTTTTCTCAAAGATTATTCACTCTTAAGTATGATCACAGATGAATTTATAGATTTTGGTGTTTAGAATTCTAGCTTTGGGATAACGCTTAGGGCTTGTGGTCATGAAATGTCATCAAATGAGAAATTATTTGCAAAGCAGAGAGTCATAACTATCACTGTTGCTGAGAGCTACATTAATTTTCTTCCTGTTAATGCAGTTCATGGGCTAATTTCAAAAATATTAATAATAATAACAATAGTCTGAAAATACAGTAAATTAATAAATCAGAGTCTGAAATCATGAAAATAATAACCAAATTTCTGAACTCCCAAACATATAAGTTACATAGGACAATTTGAGATGGTTTGCTTAGCTAATTCTCATCAGGACAGGCCTAAAATGAGAGAAAAGGACATAGGATATCTATGGTTGATAACCAAGTAAAAATTCAATTTAAAAAACCTAAATTTCTGTAATGAAAGGATATTTTGCAGTGTGTCTCCTCTGCATTCAGCATATGTTTTGGAAATCTCAGACTTAAAATAAAAGAAATATATGTAAGAAATCCAGAACTGATTTTTAAGCCAAAAATGTTTATTTTTTTAATCAAGTAATACTGTCTGTGATTTTTTATAGTTAATCTTTTCTTATTCCTTTGACCATGATCATAAGCTTACAATCATTACATGAATATTCATTTTCATGTTAGAGACAGTGGCACTAAGACAAGAACCCTGTTGCTTTCTTCTTTAATTTTTCTAGAAGTTTTAGAAGAGCAAGTTGTCCCTCTGAGTATGTGTGTGTTACAAAAGCTCAGCATAAATGTTCAAAGACAGTGTTTTCATTGTTTGGGGAAAAAAAAATATTGTTGAAATTTCTTCCATCATGTAACAAACAACAAGTAAAACAAATAAGTAGAAGTTCTGTACACTATGTACATAACTGTACCATAAGAGAGGTCTATAATCCATTTTCAGATGCCTAGATGTGTCACAGAAATATAAATTAATTAATTAGTTAATATAAAATTAATCCTTTGACTGAAGGCTTTTGTTTGGTTTTTTTTTTTCAATTTCTGCTAATGCATTAGTTCTGTGGATGCTGCTCCACAAAGTCTGAAACGACCTTTTTCAGTCCTAGCTTGAATTAGTATATTAACAGCAGTAATTCTGCAGTCCCAAGACTGATGATGCTGTAGTTTTCCAGCCTAATCATACTGAACTTCAAACACATTCAAAGCAATTCTATTGAAGTTACTGTCTCAGAAGTGTTTTTGCAATATGTGTGAATTACACATGAGGACACAACCATTAGGCAAGTGCTCATCAAGCGCATTGGAAATGAAATAGAGGAAGATACTTCCCCAAGGTAGCAGCTCACGTGAACCTTGCCCCAGTCTTTGATCATATTTAGACCTCACATGAGTATAAACTAGAAAAAAAATAGAAAATCTAAGCAGAATCTAACTTTTTTTTAAGTGATCATTGGCAGCTCATGCCAGCTATTAAACTTGAGAAGCAATGAATAGTTAAAATACATGTCTCCATCCACTCACGCAACCCACACACCTCCATGAACAACTGCTGTCATGCTGAAGGGCCAAGACAACATTGAAACTGTTGCACATCTCTCAGTATTTGGAGAAATCAACCAGCTGGAGTGAATGATCTGATTTTCCAAGACCCTGGTGCTGACACTTTTACTGTCATGCATGTGTTATCTACAGACCATGTGTATGTGGGTGAGATAGAGAAATCATTAACAACCTGCTATGCCCATCTCACTCACACCTTAGTTTTTATGTCACAGAGTGGCCCAGATCTCTTCTTGAGATTATCTCGCTCTATATTGCCTTATGTCAACAGAAAACCCCATAATACCTCCATAATCTTACAGTTATTTGGATGACAGAATTGCTGAAATCAGGAGTCCTCTGGAAACATCTAGTTCAACCCATCTAACCCAAAATGGGTCAGTTAAGTCTTTAATCCCCTTCACAGTCTACTTACCAAATCTGTACTTCATCAGATAAATCTAGTATTATGTTATGACAAGTCTTAATAAAATAAAAGTAACATTCAGTGCTCTCCCATCACACACAGAGCCAATCAACTCATCATAGAAGTCTATGTCATAGGTTAAGCATGGTTTCTAACTCATAAATTCTTGCTGTTAATTCCCATTTTCTTCTTGTCCTTCATATCCTTGGAATCAAGGTGAAATTCAGCAGGTGAAGTCCTTTAGTTCTTCATTCTTTCTCCTCTTGGAGATAATAATGACATTTGCCTTCTTTCAGTCCTCAGGAACTTCTTCTAATCAAAATGACTTTTCAAAGGCAATCTGGGGTCTTCTGAGTCCTAGGTTGGAAGATCATTCCTGGGGGGTGAAAAAATTCCCTGAATTTTTCAATACTTGCTTCTCCAGCTGGATGCACGTATGTCTATGGGGCCTAACAGGATTCATTCCAGGGTAATAAAAGAGCAGGCTGGTGTTATTGCAGGACCTCCCTCCACTATTTTACAGTGATCTTGGGAGTTTGGACAGGTCCTAGCCAGATGGTAGCTGCCAAATGTACTTTTAATTTTCAAGAAGGGATTTTATGATTCTGTGAAGACCAGGGTGAAGGAGGCATTGGGTACCTTGATCTTTTCCATATTTTCTGCCACAAGTTTACTTGCTTGTGGAACATCACCATCACTGAATCAAAAATTTCCCTATCCTTAATTTTTTCTGATCATAGTATCATGTAATTACAGAATCATTTAGGTTTGAAAAGACCTTTAAGATAATCAATTCCAAATGTAAACCTAACTCTGCCAAGTCCACCACAAGTCCACCATGTTCCTGACTTCACTACTTTAATGATTTCATAACTCTCAGCTATGTCCTACTTCAGACAACCAAATTAAAGAGTAATATGAGCTCTAAGAAATCTCTAGGGGTCACCTTTCACTATCCCATTTCTGAAAGCCAGACCTATTCTGATCAACTTTCTCACACCTGAGTCTGGTCAAGTTTTGACTGTCTCCAAAATGAAGATTCCACAACCTCTAAATATCCTTTGACTAATTTATTTTCCTGTAACATTTATGGGCAATTTCATACATTTTATTGCAGCTTCTGACCACTGACTTTCATCCTTTTGCTGTCTGTCTCTGAGAAAATAATGCTAATATCTCTCTCCTAAGTTTTAACTGTCAGTTCTGGGTTCAGCATGATGCAAAATATCTTCCTAGAATTTACCTTATTTTTTTGCATAGCAACTCTTTTTTCAACACCAGGCACAGTTTTGTAAGGTCCTCTAAGACCTTCTAGCCATCGATACTATATTTAAATAACTTAATACCTTTTCCAAACTCACAGATGTTACCCCTTAGCTTTTTCCAGGCTAATAATGGAAACTGAATAAAATTGATCATACCAGCCATCCTGAAAGATCTTTCTGTTGAGCTTTCTCTGTTATGAAAAGTCACCATAAAGTCATATAATTTTTTTCAATTCCTTAATCAATTCTTCTAGTAAGTCTGACTGTCAGCCCCCCTTATCCTCAGGGACAACACCCACTGCTTGCACTGAGGGGTCTGGTGTTGTTGGCCCAAGGGCCCCAGGGACACAGACAGGGCTCTGTAGCTGGACTGATAGAGTTGTTTTTCTGTATATATGTTTCCTTTTTGCACATAAAAAGATTTTGACTATATCAAGTCCAAGTACTCTTCTATGCTTGTTGGTTTTCCCTCTATTTTTACTGAAAATAATCCTGCATGATGCTTCTATTCAGATTGGTTCTCTCCTAGTTAATGTGAAACACGTCTGTCCTGTACAGTTTCTTTAGGTTTTGCATATGCAGCTGGCAGTGTTACACAAGCTGTGGTCAAGAGACTTGGACTCTCTGCTGGTCAGAACCTTAGCAACCTGAATGCCACCCCTAAATTTTCCGCCTATGCTTCCCTACTCTATTGTCGCCAGCATGGGTTAGGACTAATAGTTCTGCTTTTTAATATCAAACAGCTTTCTTTTGTCATTTTTAGTGCCACAAAATCAGCAGTCAACTTTAATACTTACCAGAATTACTGCTACAAATACCTTCTTCTGCCACCCCTGAAGATACTCCATTCCTTTACTCTACAGTATCTCTTGATAAGTTAATAACAAAGTCAGGCCTGGCCTTGAAGGCTACTTATACCTCAGATTCAAACATACCTAAAAGTATGAAGAAGAGTGCAGGGTGAAGTGAATTTTATACTCTTAGACACTCCCACTCCCAATGGAAACTAACCATTTATTAAACTCTGTCATGGCTGGATGGTACAAATTAAAAATTCACCAAGCTTACCAGCTTCCAGAGGTCAGCCTCAGATCTTCTTCCTCTGGCTTTTCCCATGCAAAACTGTCATGAAAACTTCACTGTGTCCTTTTGTTACCCACTACTTTCTTTAAATTGCTGAGGAAAAATGTAAAAAAATAGAGCAGCTCTAAATTTAAAGGAGGTTCAGGTGCAATTTAGATTTTTAGCCTTTTACTCCCACTGCCAAGACAAAAATATCTAATTAAGTCCCATTTTTTACTATTGTCAGCTCTGACCTAAAGGATATTTGAGGGAGAAATTAATGAGAACTGACATAAATAAGTTAGATTTTCCAGAACAGGAACAGGACTGCAGTTGTATGACAGCTGTAAAGGATTTTAAGCAAGCATGGGGGTAAAGACCATTTTTGTAGTAAGAGCTCTGAATTCAGGTTAGTGCTCTGTTTTCTCTTTTTTCACAGTTTAGCCAGTTTCTCTCTTGATTAGACATCTTGTCTACAGCGCATTTCAGACACAATACTCACAATATTTCTACTTACATCTTCCCACTCAAGCCCTTCTGTTATTGAATTTGTAGGCCGTGTTGTCTTTTGGTGTCTGCTCAGTAGTGTTAAACAGTGTTATTCTACCAAAAGTTCAAGTCATCAGCAATGTAGAAGAGAATTAGAATATATAGATTGTGATGATTTTGTTAGAAAAAACAGATGCAACAGATGCACTGCTGGAGACATTAAATTCCCTGTTAAATCTCAGACGATAGTAACAAATCTGACACCAGAAAATTGAGTGCTAGAAGAGATGGAGCTGAAAGAAGGAAAAGGAAAGAATGTGGTCATGGAGAGGTGGGAAGATAGCCAGAAGTTTGAACGATAGCTGAACTTATTTCAAGGAACTGGAATGCTAAAAGAAATCAGTTTGTGATCTGTATAACAATTTAAAAAAAACCCTAAACTATTATAAGTTTGTTTAATATGCGTGTTCACTGAAAAAGCTTGGTGAAATCACAAATAAACAATATTTGCAAAACCTAGATTTTGACCAGCCTTGTGCTCTGGGATCCAAATACCAAATCTCAGTGTTCTATGTCAGACAATTTTTTATCATAGAATCATTAATGTGAAGCTATCTGAATATAAATATTTCAAGAAAATGCTCTTCATTCTGATAATCTGAAGTCAAACTAGTGTTAACTAGTCCAATTTCATCATTCTGTGTTTAAATACATCTAAATGTCAGCTGTGGCACATTCAGCACCTCTTAAGTGTTCTCATCTTATGATTATTTCCTTTCCATGTATTTCCTTACAGCATTACTTCTTAATCTAACTTAAGTTCTTATGCTAATTTATGCTAATTTATGCTAACTAATGCAGCCTTAGACCTGTGCAAAATTATCAAACACATATGAGGATCTCAGCTGAAACAAAGTGTTTCAGCATTCTGTTGATCTGTACTAGGATACTTCATATCTGATAAGTCATTGCAGTTTTTCTGTGAAAATCAAACTGAAATATAATGTGGTTCCAAAGAACATAGCTTAAAGCTCATAATATATATTTATTTTCATGTTTTATTTTGAACTGCGGTCCTTAAAAGAAGAGTAAGCTGGGTAGCTGTGAGTGAGCAGGGTAGTGTAAATATATGTCTGAAAGGACATGCTGACTCAGAATCTGTATGTAAGACCATGGTCTATAGGATCATGACTGCATGATCATGTATAGACAACTCCTACATTAAAGTATATCTTGGTCAAAAACTTGTTTATCTTTGTCCTTAATTTTTTTCCATTTTGAAGTGATTTCTGTGTGTTGTACTCAGTGCAATTCACTTCCATCACCACCTAGTGTAATGATAAATGTCGTCAGCTTAGTCCTCAAACGGCCTTTGTTAAAATTTCAGTGCAAACATCAATTGACATTTTGAAGGTCATGACCAATCCCACTTAAAAATAAGATTAAATAAAAGTTCAATTTGTAATCCAAAAACCAAAAGTGCAGAGTTCACAAAATGTTATTAACAGCTAAACTGTAGACACAATTAATTCTAGTATCTGAATCTCAGGACAAAGCCCATCTTGAGAGACCTGTATCTTATTTTATGTAAAATATATTTACATTTTATATATCTTATTGTAGCATTTACAAACCAAGAATAAAAGTTCATGAGAGAAAATAACTTTGTTCTCAGGTGTTGGTTTTCTTTTTCAGTTTTTTTCTATCAGAAACTATGCAGCTCCTACTTATTAATTTTTGAAGTCTTTTCATAGTGGATTCTTAACAAGACATTTATGCCTTCATATACCGTTCATTCTTGTAAACTCCCTGTACTTTCAAACTGTAATTGTGAAAATTTATGCATATGAAGTAGCAATGGTAGAGGAAAATTTTAATAAGTATGGACAAATAACTCCACACTTAAATCACCTATTTAGTATGCACATATCTACCTATTGGATGCCCAAATTTATCAAGTATAATCTAGATCTTTATTGTTGATTCTTTAAAAAAATAGTGGTGTGTGATCCTAAACAGAAAGGAATTAAACCCAATTTGCTCTGATGGTGTTCAAACCCTCAGTAATACAGCATGTCTTGGAAAACAAACAAAAATTTATATAAGGTATTTGTATACCTCACAAAATGAGATGGGAGCAAAGCTGTTTTATGTGTTTGTAGTTTCTTAAAAATACAGTCTTTTCACTGCTATTTCTCATATGAATTACATTTACTACTGTGCAGAACAAGAGACAATAGTAGAAGAAGACTGTAGTACCAATGGAAATATCAGAAAGAAATTTGCAAGGATAAGCTGTGTTTTCGAGTTTCTCTGTTTTCCTTCAAAGTACCTTACATTCTCATCCAGGAGATGCTAAGAAGCCAAGAGTTATGTAATTCTAAATTCTATGAACCCATCTCATCAGCACCAAATATAGCTGCTATATAGCAGAAGGGCTTTTATTGTCTTTTACAATAATAAATATTACTCTCTTTCTACATATTGCTTTGGTCCAGTGCTGCAATGAAAGAAGAACAGTATAACCTATATTTGCTTATTTGCGGTCATTCTGCCATTTTCTCCATCTTTACTTTTCTTTATATTATTTTCTTAACTGCAATCTTGAGCAGGTTAGAGATTTGATAAATGTTCCCATTCTGATTTTCTCATCTACGATTTACCTCTTTCACACTACCTTTGGTATCTTCTGCTCTTGGAATCTTGACACTCTTCAGTCATTTCTGGTTGCCTTATTCTACTTGTGCTGTCACTAATCTCTTTCTGCAAGTACGCTTCATCTTCCTGAAAATGTTAAAGGATGCAACTGCTCCGGTGCTGAAATTTTATCTTGTAGCAAATCCTGCTCCAAATGTTAAGAGGTTGAACAGCTTTTTTACAGCTTTTTACAACTATAATATGCCAATTTATAAGTTACATAAATATAGGAAATTATAGCAAGAAATTCAAGAGATATATTTTTGGTGTTTCAATTATTAATAGATTTTCTTTTGTGGGATGAAATGCTTAATGCAAAGCATTAAATAAAATAATTAATTAAAAGAAGCATTTAAGACTGTAATATGTAGTTTCAGATTTAATTTTCAAAAAATTACTCTCCATTGTTTGGATAATATTTGCCATCATGTATTAAGTATTGCAGAATCAACTTCAAATGAAAGTTTGCAAAGTGCAGGAAAGAGAAATGTCCTATTCTAAATAACAGAGACGCAGAAAGAATTATGTATGCAGCTTAATTTATGGCCAGATTAAAAAAAATCCAAACCCAAAAGCCAACAGAAACGACAAAACTGCCAACCAAAGAACAAAGAGCTGTCATCCTACACTTTATTGTGCAGTATGAAGGCTGTAATACAAAAGGCAGCATTAGTTCCAGAATGGAGGCAAACAGGTAAGGATGCGCCTAGTATTTCTTTTACGGTTTATGTTTGCACAAGGCATATTTGCTAGGCATGGCTTTTCAATATCTTCAGCATTTTTTGAAGTTTGGTAGATTTTTGAAAACAGACATTGCTTCAGCTCGAGTAGATTTAAGAATGAAGAGAAGAAAAAACCCACAAAAAATGCTACTAGAAGATACTTTGCAGAGGAAATGGAAAAATGAACATCAAATTGATTTTTTTTGAAATATAAAGTCAGGGCTATGTGAAATTTGGTTAATTCTGAATCTGTATTTAGGTTGAATGCCCACGTAAAAATTTCTTTTTTAGATTTGTCAATTGACTTTTGAGCCTGGTTCCTTAGTATCTAGGGCATCGATTGTACAAGAAGATACCCAAAAATATTTTGCAACACATGATGAATTACAAACACTTTACAGAAGCAGTGGGAGGTATTGTAACTCAAGTAGTGTTGAGGGTCTTGTAAAGCCATCTGGCCAGTTAAAATTAAAAGGGAGGAAATGATGAATAGTTGATCCCTTACCCGCGAACACACTGTTTATCTCTAACCCAGTTTAACAATAACTTAAACTAGATTTAAGATGTTATGAAAGTTATCACAAGTGAAAAGGAATGTGAAGCAAGAGATTACTGCAATCTGTAGTGGACAACCAGACATCTGTGATTAGAAAAAGTAGCCAATTTTGCACAGCCCGTCACAGGTTACACAAAGAATGACTACTGTGGAAGGAGAATGCAGAGAAGAAATTAACAAGCTTTGCAGTCCTGGCCTAACATCATCTAAGAAGAGTACCAGGACCCAGGAAGATGCATTGGACCTCAGCCTTCTTTATGGCGATGGGGAAGATGTGATCAACAGTTTCTTAACCATAAAATGACATCTTTTTAATAGACATGGAACTATATTGACACACCCTATGTTTTATAAAATTAGCCCACAGGTGACAGGTTGTACTACTATGTCTGTGGTATGTATGTGTGTTATGGTAAGTCAGAACACCTATTTGTCACTACTCTAGGATTCCTTTGCCCAGTTTCTGAAGAAAGTAACTAGAGAGTGGACCCAAAATATTTTCCCAGTCTATTGACGCTGTAAGTGGCAGCAGCCCTCCTGTAGTATGAGCAGGAGAGCATTCCAGATCTTGTATGCTCTAGCAGAAGTGATTAGAGGGAGGTCTTTGGAGACACTGAGGAATGGGAGGCCCTGATACATTTTCCAAAGTGTTGACCCCCATGTAGGTGGCATGCTGAAAGAATAATTGGAGTATATTTTATACAATTTGTCATGAAATGCAGAAAAATACTCCTGTCTTGATCCTCTTTGTTTTCAAGGTTATTTCCAAGCAAAGAGTAAATAGGCATGAATAGAGGCAAATGAAGTAAAACCTCAAAATTTCAAAGGTTAAATATCTGCAGTATTCAAAAGCTGTTTCTTGTATGAAGAAATTAAAATTGAAACAAGTGTGTACAATCAAGATGAGTGAAAAATTTTAACTGTGAGATACAGTTATGTTAGATCAAAAAACACAACTACATACCATATACGAGAGGCTGAAATGTCAAAGGTTAATGACTCAAACAATTTGCAAAAGCAGCAGGTACTTTGCTGAGGCCAGGTTTGCACCCCTGAACTGAGGGGAGGAGGAGAGGTTTTGCTGTGTGGTGAAAACTTCTGATCCACATGAAACAAAGGGGGTGAGCACCCACCACCAGAGGATGAGCACAACAAACTCACTTTTGTTTACTGATTGAGCCCTGTGAGTTATTGTGTACCTGATAACCTGAGGCCGATGTCTTAAACAAGCTGTTTTCTTGCCAAATAAGGAAAAAGTTCGATAAGAAGCAGATCCTGCAGAGGTGGTGTGATGCTTCTGTCACACCATTTCCCCTCTGATAGGCACAACTGGCTCAACTAAAGTGGGAGAAGCAGGGCCAAACAGCAGCCATGTCATTAAAAGGGGCCATAAACCATCAGAGACCCCTGAACCACCCCCAGGCTCGTTTCTGGGGCCTTCCACCAGAGGACTGCACACGATCCACAGTGTTCTAAAAGGCAGTGTAAAACTGCCTCAGGGGACGTACCTGGGCATTCCCACTTGAACCCAAATGTAGGTCAAACCATTGAATTTTGTGTTTTGTGGGCTTCCCCCACCCCCAATGGATAAAGACTGCACCCATCACTTTGACAAGCGGACATCGAAATTGTCACATTCGAGTCTCATCACTGCATCCATGGGTGGTGATATACTTTCTCTCCACTATCTACTTTTATCCTTTCTTCCTCTTTCTTTCTTTTCCTTATATATTTTCTTAAGCAATATTTTTGTACTTTTATACTGTTATATTTCTATAGGTGATAACTAAAACAGTTGCATACCTGCTTTCCATTTCAATCAAATTGTTCTAAAATAAACCTGCCATATATACATCTGTATAAACACTGGTCCTTCAGTGTTGTTTCACTCTATTTCTCTCCAGGTGAT
>QWTY01042714.1:0-19235 GCA_008033365.1 Pseudorectes ferrugineus
GGAAGGGACCTTAAAGATCATCCTTGTTCCAACATCCCTTCCATGGCCAGGGACACCTTCCACTAGACCAAGTTGCTCAGAGTCCCATCCAACCTGGCCTTGAACACTTCCAGGGATGGGGAATCCACAATTTCTCTGGGCAACCTGTGCCAGTGCCTCACCACTCTGTGAGCAGAGAACATCTAATCTAAATCTCTCCTCTTTAAGTTTAAAACCACTCCCCCTTGTCCTATTCCTATCTGCCCATGTTAAAATGCCCTGGCATGCAGCTTCCATTCAAATAAGAAACAGAGGTTTTAATTTTCCAGTGCCTGTCAACCTTCTACAAACACAGATAATGCCTTTAAGGATAAAAACACTGAATTATTTAAATCTAAGAAACTGGTTACCAGTTTTGCACATTAATAGATTATCAGTAATAGTTTCACTTACCTACATTATGTTTACAGTGGATATCTGGCAGCCGCCTCACCATCACTGCCAGCATCTCCATTAATTCTCTGTGAAGTTTGTTCTGCAATTACTGATTTTCCAGGTGATCTGGAAAGCAACTGCAAGTCCTACAGCTACAGTGATATTTCTAAGGCATTCTCTTCTGTTAATAATGTCAGAAAGCAAACCGCAAGACTAACAAATTCTTACAGTCAACCTGGGGTTTTTGCATTGTCTTTTAGTACAAAAAGGATTACTTGAATATTAGGATATAAAGATTGGAATTAGGGCATTGCTATTGATTTCATTATCTGAAATGATATATCATAGATAGGAAACAAAATTGATAGCCAGGTACAAATTTTCTCTAGTTTTTTTCTCTAAAAGTTTGAAAATCTATAAAATAATAGGTAAAGAGCTTCTCGCTATAATCTATTGCAATAAAAAGTTTGCAAAAACTTGTGGACAACTTATGGCCATTTTAAATATATATTTTCTAAAAAAAAAAGGAAATCTGTAGTATCTCTTGCATTTCTATGCCTATCTTGTTTAGTAATATTTTTTGCAATTTCCATGGGGAAAAAAAAAAAAAAAAGAGAAAAAATGATCAGAAAAAGCTGAGAGCTTCATATCATGCTAGCTGAGGGCAAACCAATTTCCAAGAAAAAATCAGAACTAGAGATAAAGCTGGGAGGTTAACCTAGTTCACTATTTTTCCTGTGCTGCAGGGCAGGGGAAAGGAGAATGGGTGTGGGGGATGAGAGGGAACAGAAAGGAATGTTGCAAAAGCCAGGCAAAGGACTGTACATGCCGAGCACCCAGATCTCAGACATGGATGCAAATAAACAATGTTGTGGGTCTTTTACAGCCTTCCTGAGCACTAGTTAACAAAGCCTTAAAAGCAAACCAGGAAGAGTTTTGACATTCCCAGTGCTTTTCCCTGATGTTAAACTGGAAGAGTTCTTTGAAAAGCTGAAATTTGATGAGGCAGGATCTTCAGAGTTTACAGCATGGATGAGGAATTAACACTTGGCTGTGTTTTTCACTTTCTAACATGCAATGATCAACACATCATTTCTGCTTTAAAACAAGTGCAAATATATGATGAGTATAAACTGAGGTTTCAGAGCAGGAAACTACTACATACAGCAAAACTGGAGTGAGGGAGTAAGGTAATTCAAAAGCTTCAAATGATAACTCTACAGAAGTTAAGAATGGGTATAAAACATAACCTTTATAAAATCTCCCTGGTTTCACATCTTTTCATGATGTTTAAGAAGTGGTGAATATTTACATATATCTTCACCAAACTGGATTCCAGTATATAGATAACCAGAATGTATCACCATAATTTATTTATCTGAATCAGTCTTTTCTCAAATCACTCTGATCAGACTGCACATCGCTAAGGACAGGGGCTGTGGTTTCTGCTCCTCATTTACTTCTGCAAGACATATAATAATATAGTCCACACACACAATTCTACTATGTTTCCCTTCTATTTTCTCTTTTCAGAGGACCGCCAAGGTTTTCTTTTCCACTTGTGCTGGCTGTGCATTAGTGTTTGTTCCCTGGAGTTTGGCGAGTTCTGGGTTGCAGTGGAGTTAGCCAAAAGCCAGGCTCGTTAATCCCAATAAACCGTTTGAGGGAATCATTTCTCATACACTAAGACAGTTCCTTCCGTTGTTATAAGACACATTTTAAATGTCTCATGTCACATTTTATTTTCGTGGAAAATATGAAATTTCAGCAGATATACAGGATCTAATAACAACCTGGTCTAATTTAACTTAATTTACCAAAAGCTCACTAAAAGTTAATTTACTTTTTATCTTAAAATGCTAGAAGAGTTTGGTGTGATTACATGGACTTATATCATGGAAAAAAAAGGTATCAAATTATATAAGTAAATTACATGTGTATTCTTGCATTTTAACATACATTGAATCAAAAAGCAGGTTTCAAAAGTTTGGGCTGTTTTTTCCAGAAAATACTGGTTTATTGGAAATGAAACTTTTTTTGCTAGGTTTTTTTCAGCCCTTTCTTTGGGACAATTTTCACAAACAAAAATTTTCATTACACAGCTCACAACATAAAAACCTATACAACACTTAAATTTTTATTTATTTGAACACTTTTTGGAAATGTTAGAAAATCCCCCTGGATTTCCTTAAGTCAACTGATGTTACATCTACACAAAAGAGGATTTGAGCATGATGTCTCTTTTTTCCCTTTAACACAGAATGAAAACAACCTGGATTTAATCATAGTGAGGAACAGGACTCTTTTTGAAACACCAATATTTTGCCAGATGATTTTCCACTGAGACCAATAAGCAACATGAAAAGTTTTAAAGAGGAAATTACTGGTACTACAAAACCACACATATCAATATGTGGAATATGTATATTGGAGGAGGATAAGTTTCTCATTCCCTTCACCCATGTAGTGTGTTTATTGTCCATGGAGGATAGTAAGCTAATTGGGATCTCACCACTCTTGCTGACTAGAGATTTTTCCCTTTTAGTGAAAGTTTAAAATGTATAATGGGAGCAAAAGCCTCAGATTTGGGAGTCTACATTTTACATATATTCACAGCAAAATGGAAAAAACTCTATACCTTCAGCTTGAGACAGGCAAATACTGATCAGGTTCTTTCTGTATCTTTGAGTCAGAGGAGATTTCCACCTGTGCAACACAGAAGTTCCTTGCACTAGGAATGTAGCCTCAGAATTTCAGTACCCATGGCATTGGTATAAATGTTTGCAGAACTTCAACCAAAAATTTTTATTTTTCATTTTCAGGTTTCTAAAATTCAAGTGATTATTGTAGACAGACAACTGAAAAATTATTTGACCAACTTTTTGTGCACCTGTGCTGCCTCATTATAGAAATTAAATGTATAGCTAAGTCAAAGGGAAAATATGGATTTAATTTAGGCTGTTTTCATCCTAACAGCATCAGTATATATCTTTACTGAACTGGGAGAAGAATTACCGTGTAATGGTTGCTGGGCCATACAGCCCCATACATACAGACCCATATATACTCTCCCAACAACAATGTCCAGACCCAGGGCATTGTTTGATTTGCTTGCACAGATGTAACTTCTGTGTCCCAGTCATTCTCAGGATCTCTGTTAGTGGCGAAAATAAAACCCCAGTAGATAACTCTTGTATGCCAAGGAGTGGTTTTTGACAGTCTGCACTACTTTTGTTTAGAAAGATTCTACTCCAAAACTCTGTAGGGAAACAGAAGAGAAACCAATTTGAGCAGAAGCCAGGAGAGGGAGCAGACTTCTGCCACCTACACACACATTAACCTTGTTACAACTCTCTTCTGACTCACTGATAATTGACATGTCTTATCTTATATTCTAGGATTCCTTTATTACATGGAAATGCATGTCAGAGAAGTTCTTGGAAACAGAGGTTCAGCAGAAGTGCTGCTTTTACATGTCTGTCCCTCTAGGACCTCACTCAATGCCCACCTGATTACATTACACATCACATTAACATGGCAGGTCCTTTCAGGTGAATTGGGATTCTTGCTGTTTACAAATAATTGCAGAAAACCAGGTTGTTCTTAGCTGCAAAAGGAAAAGAAAATCATCTATCTACCTAGACCATTTACTACTACTTTGCAGCCTCTTCAGAAATTACCTGATTAAAAACCAGGGTATGATAGATATGCCTTTCACTTTTTCGTCAAAGTAATGTTCATTCATCACTTCGCAATCTTCCAGCAGTCCCAAGAGTACAGTACTAGAAAATGAAGGATAGCAGAATGAATCACAGTGAATGTAATCTGAAAAAGACAGCATAGCATGCTTAGGAAGTTTCCTTTTGTTTCAAGCATTTGAACTTCATTTATCCAAAACACAAGGTAATGGACTTGCTGATTTCTTCCAAGGTCTCTTCCAAGGACAAAAGCAAAAGTAAGTGCTTCTGCCTTTAGAAAGGTGTTTAAAATGATACCCCCACCTACTTCTGGTGACCTTTTCAGGAAATTTTTAATCCTGCCCAGCCAGGAACTGCTGTGCTTTACATTCACTACCTGGACTTTCTACTTCTTTTTTGCACTGGAGGAATCAGAGCTTTTCTATGAAGAGTGAGTTACCACATTACCATTTCTTTGGTGATTGCTTGGGTGTTTTTCCTTCGCAATTTTAAATTACCTTTCCAGAATATTATTTTAAAAACAAAAGCAGGTTTGTGTGTCTGAAACAATGGCATTCAGAACTTAAAACTTACTAATTTCTCAGAAGGAAAAATTATTATTAAAAAAATGATCTAGTCAAGATTTTGGGTTTGAAGTAATTCTTTTAATACCCTTGTTTGGTACCAATTTCACGATAAAAGTGTATGCTTAGGTATAAAGGGCGTCACGCAAAATGAGAGGGCTTAATTGCTGCAACTTAGTGAAAGTGCATAATGCGAAAACACAAATTTCATGATTAAAGAGTGAATCACTCTCCATCTCAGATATTTCCCATCCTTAAAAATAATCCTTTGACCTATTTGCTGTAATGCTCCTCTCTAGCAACTTCATTTAGCATCCCATTGTATCCATTGCCTTTCTCTACAGAACCTCTGTGGCTCTTTTCTCTCTGACCCATTTTGCTCTCTCTCTAATGTAGTAGATAAAAAAATAGTAAATAAAAATGGTAGGTTTTATTTTCTTGTTGCCTCTTCTGCCCCTTACTTCCATGCTGTGCTCTATTCCTGGGAATAACAATCAATGTTAGTGAGACAGGCTCTCCATTCAAACCCTGGCACTAAAGTTTTGTTTATAGCAAAGCTTGCCAAACCCTAATTCATATAAATATCACCTCATCAATTACAATGTTTTCAACTAAGCCCCATAACTCTTCGCCAAGAGCTTTTCTACTCCTTGGTATAGGCAATGAATCTATATGTGTGCTCATGGCATTATGCAGCTCACTGCCGTTGCCTAAGAAATCCAAGTAATTGATAACATGAATGTGTTAGACATTATATTCATTTCAGCTGGCTTTAGGCACTTGAAGTGGTTTAGTCAGGAGTTTGGATGCTGTACATATCTCCTGAAGTCAACCAGGAAATATAGACATCACTGGAAGCAAATCAACTCAACTACAATTTGAATTGTCCTCTGGAAACTCATTTCTGATTCAATGTCTAAATAAAGTTGGATGAATCTGGATTTGTGAGACTGTTTGATATATTAATTGCCAAGTTTATAGGGAAAATAAATAAATGAAAGACTAGAGTCCCTCTATCTCAGTTCTTGAATCACTGCTTTTTCTGAACAGGATGAGCAAACCCTCCGTGTCAGTCCTTGGGACTCAATGGAAACCTTGCTGACTAAATAAGCAAGAGACACAATTTTAAAAAAGAAATATAGACAAGTTAGCAGCTAATTCTTGTGACAAATAACCTGCAAGGACATAAAAATCACTGAATTATTTATATAAATAATAGACATACATTATTTCACTATTGGATTGGTGATTTCAAATACAGAAATAGTTTTTATGCCTGGAAAATTCAGTGGGGGAATATGTCTAACATATTTTGCATTCAAAATAAATTGTATCTAATTGAAATATTTCACCAGGATTTCTCAGCTGCAGCCTAAACCAAACTAGACATAAAATATAGTAGACATCCTCCTTTTATGTTAGAGTTATCTACAGTTTTGCACATATCCAGACCACAGAAGTCTAAGCAAGTCCTCTTTCCCGCCCAGGGTTGATACAGAATTAGATTTGGTCCTGCTCTGCTGTAATGCAGCAGACGTGATTACGTCTTGTTTAGAGCACATTTAACACATCTGCTCAATATTTAGGGTCTCAAAAATGAATGTATGGCCACTTAGCAAACAAAATCCAAAGAAAAAGCTAGAGTCTGTCTTTTTTTATAATGACTTCATTGTATTTGGAGCACTCATGTAAGATAAGCTCAGTTGTCACTTTATCCTAGAAATCTGAATCTCTCACACAACTGAGGCTCTGCTCATTCCTGGAGTCAAGAATGTGACACTACGCAGAAGAACCTGGACCAAAAAAAGTGCTTGTGAGCAGCAATATCACAGCACTCAACACAGAGTGTGATTTGGCTCTGAGCCCAAATCAGGATACATTTCTCAAGTGAGCTCCTAATTTCCCAGCTGAGAGAACTTTTTCTTTTTTTTTTTTTCCTGCTCTGTTAAAGTGCAATTGGTTTCACTTAAGATCCCAGTGGTTTCAGCAGACAAGGAGCACCAACACCTGCATTCCCAACAGAGTTAGTTCTGCAAACATGCATTTGTTCTAGTGGTGGAAGTCAAATAGGTTTCAGCTGTAGAAGAGTGAAAAAGGAGAAACCCAGTTAGCAGGTCTCTCCTGAGAGTCAGGAGGACTCATCATCTCTGTTGCCATCACCAAGCCAATAGGTGGTGTGTGGCAGCAGGAACGCTTTTCTTCCTCTGCTCTACTTCAAGTTAAGCAGATAAATATATAAACCAGCTATACGAACCATAATGACATAACACAGAAATCCAACATTGACTCCATCTGTACCCAGTTATGCTTTCAACACTCCACCTATAAAGGGACACCATTTTACAAGCTAAGAATGCTACCTGTGCAAGGGCATGAGAAGTTGTATCATCCTACTTGCACCCAGGGAAATGTACGGTGTAAGTGTCCCTGGGGTCTGTTGGCTGACTGCAAAGAGCTAGAAGGTTGTACTGTGTGCTCAAAAGATATAAATACAGTTTATACATTCATAAGTAGAAAGATAAATTGTCCTGATGCCACAAAACTCTGTGTTGGTTCTATCCCAAACACCACTGGGCACCTCTAAAACCCAATGAGAGCGATGACAGGATTGAATTCAGACTCAAGAGTTTAAAGGATGAAGTTGTGGTTTGGAAATAAAGGTTCCCTTATGTGGCAGAGCTGAGGACACCTGAGAGCAATTAACTCTTCTGAGCCAACTTTAATGTCAGAATGAACACATACCTTGGTATTTACTATGCCAGCACCTAAGTGGGTCCCGGGTGGTGAGATAGCATTTACAGGAATCATAAAATGAAGTATAATGATTCTCAACACTTCCAAGTTAAGTGGATCAGCTAAAAAAATTAATCTATTTACAATACATATAACAATGAGATTTAAAAAATTATTCTTGTATCTTTATAAGCCACATATAATAAAGTAGGGGAGAGGAATTCAAGGTCTTTCCTTGCTCTCACAGCAAGGAAGAGAGTGACCAGCAGCTTATTTGCTCTCCTCACAAGTTTATTAATCCTCATTTGTAACTTCCTGAAGAGAAGGAAGATACATTGTTTTGGTGATGGGAAGCTACTGTCTTTACCATGTTCCTGAATATGAAGTATTGTGCTGCAGCCCACAGAACAACCTCAATTCAAAGGTAATCCCTGTTAGAATTGGTCCAGAGGAGGCCACAAAAGTGATCAGAATGCTAGAACACCTCTCCCAGGAAGACAGGCTGAGACAGTTGGGTGGTTCAGCATAAAGAGATGGCTGCAGGGAGATTTTATTGCAGCCTTTCTCTATACAAAGAGGTTTATAAGGAAGAGAGAGAGACTTTACTTTTTACCAGAGCCTGCAGTGACAGGACAAGGGGCAACATTTTTAAACTGAAAGAAGGTAGATTTAGATTGGACATAAAGAAGACATTTTTTTATGATGAGGTTGTTGTAGCACTGGAACTTGTTGCCCAGAGAAGTTATGGATGCCCCATCCCTGGAGGTGTTCAAGGCCAGATTGGATGGGGCCCTGAGCAACCCTAGCTAATAAAAGATGTCCCATGGCAGGGGCGTTAAACTGGATGATCTTTAAAGGTCCTTTTTTACCCAAACCATTCTGTGATTCTATGAAAGATCACTGATGTTTATGCAAGTTATACTGGCTTTAGTACTCTTGGAGTAAAGCCTGTATTTCCACTCTGCATGATGACCTGGAAAACTGCCCTCCTGCAGGGACAGGGATTCGCAACACTCCCTCACACACTGTCCTCTGTACCCCCTACAGGGAGGGCATCTCAGCTAACAGGGAGAAGATACACTTTAGTGGATGGAGTTTGTTCTCTGCTCCTCATGCTAAAACCACACTTTGTAGAGGGAAGATACTGAAGAACAGCAGCAAACACTTCCATCAGATCCATGGACTTGGTGCTTCTCTTTTATCCTGGAGAAACTTCTTCTAAAGCTATGAGCAGCATCTGTTGAAATATTTTTTATGTTTGCAAAGGGACAAAGTCACTGTTAAGTGCCAAACGAGTGGTTTTGGGTCCTTTTGTTCTGTGCTTCTTCCTTCTTCTGTTCAATTTGTCTAATTAATTCCCACCTGTAACTGCTCAAACCTTTATCTGATGACTTACACCTGGTTGGAATTTGACCTGCACTCACAGCTTCTTTTTGAATCAGGCAGTGAAATGTGAAACTCTCTTGGCAACTGAATACAAAACCCTGGATGTACAGCCTGGCAGTAGGGGTGAAATGAGTACCTCCCAGACCCATCATCCTGCCATTAAATGAGAGGTGTACCTGTCTCCCTCAGAGCACTTCTTTCAAATTCACCTGAAAATATACTCAAAGCACAGGAGCAGCATTGTCTATACAAAATTTTTGCATTTATAAAGATATTTTGGTTATATTAACTAAATTAGAAAGTTTTCCTACAGTCAGCTGAGGAAAGTGAGGCCCTCCTGCTTTGATTCAGTTTTCAGACCAGTAAAAAGAAAAGGAGTAATGTAATTCCGCTTATCTTTTTGGCACCAGAAGAATGGTGATGCAATGGCTGAGCCCAGTGAAGTCAGAAGTGATCCTAGAAGCCATTTGGTCTATTGATTTTAAATGGGCTTAAAATATCTTTTTAAAAGGGCCTTCTGGATCACTTACTAAGCAGAGCCAAATTGGAGAGGCCTGCCTGTGCTATTACTTGCAGCAGTCTTGAAGTCTAGTGCCAGGCATTTCAAGCCTAACAGTTAAATAACGTAATATGTGCCTGAAATATGTCACTGAACTTATACAGGATGCCAAAAGTTTGTGATCTTAAGCATTGCCACATTACTACACTACTAATTACTACACTACTATTGCTTTGGTGCATGGTAGTGCTTTCCATAAATGTAGCTGAAAGCCAGAGCTCTGAAGTACTCAGCTCAATGAGAATAAAAATTGCAAAATCAAAGATCAAACAAAGATATTGTTTGCCTGGACTGAAGAGTGAGGTTTCTGACTAATTTTGAGGCAATCAAAAAAAAATTATATACCTTAATCATACCAGAAATAAGGTTAGATATCTGAAGAATTGTTCAGATCTGTACTGAATCTAAGTCCTAGCTTAATCTGCAGTTCTCCAGCTTGTAAATTCTCAACAGAAGTCCCGAAAGTAGGAATATAAAAACTTGCTCAGAAGAGGTATGAGCTGTCACTCACAGCTCATAACTAAGTCAACAGTGGTATTGGCCAAAAAGTCAGACCAAGATATTGGTCTGATTTTTATTTATTTTTCTTAAAACTTGACAGTAGTGACATCATCTGAACAATGATGAATAAGATTGTTTTATCTGAGTTCTATCACCTGTGGGCAACCCTACCACTCCAGTGCAGCCTATGTCTGATTTTCTTACCATAGTGTTACCTAGAACATTCCTTGGACCATGGCTCCAGTTCTGTGACAGAGTTTCTGGGAATTTACTACTTGTGGATTCCTAGACATGAATTGGACACTTAATAAGAACATTAATAAGTGTTATATGAGAAGTACCTTAGTTCAGCCTCTCTTCTTTCATGTCAGGAACAAAATGTTATAGTAAATCTGCAGATTCAATAAAGAAAGCATAACTTAGGTTCCATACATCGTAAAATTCATTTATGCTCTCCAAATATGTTTAGGATGATTTAAATAGTAACCACTTTACAATCTTAAAATACTCAGAGGTTTCACTTTGAATTCTGAGATCAATAAAAATTAACGATGTTTGGTGCCACTATAGCCCAGAAGCTTTTGAGACATAATGATCATTAAAAAAGGAAGTCAGAAGTTTACTAAAGGAAGTTTAGTAAAATTGCCATATCTTACTAAGGCAATTTTCTTATCAGCTTCTCACCAAGCTTTTAATTTTCTGGAACAAACAAATACATTAATGGCACAATTAATTTCATTTTGGTGATTTTAAATGGCAAGATTAAAACCCAGGCTCAAAGAGAAATCATTTGCAACTTTAACTACAGAGAGTGAGTGTATCATTAGAATGTCCTCTAGGCACAAGAGTCTGTCTTATATCAGCATGATATATGATGGTAAATTGTTGGATTTCAGTTCACAGGAGAAGGTATTCCTCACTGCAATGATGGGCCCTGAGACAAACGGGAGTTCAGTACATGTTTCATTTTTAATTCTCCCTAGTAAGAATGTGAAGCAGATAAAATAAAACTCAATTATAACTGGTAGAGTGGGATCTTCCTTTTAAATTACCCCTTTCCACATTAACTGGAGGAGGAACAAGATAACATGATGACTTCATTTAGAAGTACTTGTTGCTATCCAAAACTTGTCTAATAGCTGCTAATTCTTATGTCACTGTTGTTTTTGGAGTGACACTTGGTCACTGCTCTCTGCTACATATTGAAAATGTGCACTCTGTGAGGACAACTTTGGCCTACATGGGGTTTATATTTGGGGTTTTTTCCTTTTTAAATCTGTATCCAGGCATCAGGGTATAATTTTTTTACCCACCGCTGTTTCTAAATGCATGTCCTTGTATCCTCTGCATTGCAGATGATTGCTGTAGATCTTATTGATTTTAGCTGATGCTGTTGGATTCGTTTGCCTTAGTTCCCAGTACAAACTAGAGAAATGTCACCCACGCCCTGCAAAATATTTGTCATAACATCTCTATATACATAAATACAGGAAGAACAACTTTTATATCAGCAGAAATATCAGAAAACACATTCTTCTTCTTTGTATTTTTGTTGTTGCCTCAGTTTTTGTTATCCTTCTCACCCAGTTTCACATAAAACACTTTCTTAATATGATAAGCCATGCCTAGCATTGAAGAAGTCTGCATTTCAATTAGTCTGCTGTTTAAAATGTTAACGCTTTCAGCCTTTTGATTAGATTGGCTTTAGCAATTTTCTTGTAGGTCTGCTGCAACTGCTCCTATCTTCAATTAGGAAAACCACTGATAGCAGCTATAGCAAAGTATCTTTTAAAAACTCAGCCAACTTATTCTCAAGGTAGAGGTACTATATATACCTGTGCTGGACATCTGCTTTACCTTGAATTACACTCAAAAGCACAGTTTCATTTATTCACAGTCTTCATTTTAGATGCTGTTTATCCTTGAAAGAATGAGCAATGTGGGAAGTATGATGTCTCTCAGCATGTGAGACCGAATCAGACTGATCAGCCTATTTCTTTCCATAAGAGCAGACACATACATTTTAATTTTCTTTCCCAGCAGACCATGCAAAATGCATTATTTTTTTTCAGATACATCTAACCCTTAAGTGACCACAAAAATTTCTGCCACACTCAATGTAACTAGCACCTGACTCATGTCAGATATAAGGGGCAGAATACACTTTTCAAAATCCACTCTAAGCAGCTGGCTAAATCTAATCTCTTTTCTTTTTATTTTTTTCTTTTCCCTCTAAGTGCTAAAAAAAGTACCTCTGTGGATGTCAAGCCACCCTACTGTGAGTAAGTGGATATCAGCTCAGGCCTCAGGTCTCAGAATGAACACACATCTCCCTGAGGGGCCTCTGGGATTTGATCTGCAAAGTTTCTCAGACCATATCAGATGCTGACAGAAGCAAACACGCTGCAGGACACATTTGTTACAGTACTATCTACCTTTTACACTGCCTTTTCTGTTTGAAGTGGGATGAATTCTCTTTTCAGACTTAACAGGTCAAATCTCCATCTCCTAACCACAACAGGTAGCTGTTGCTGAAGATAGAATGAGGATGGAGGATGATATCCTAGTCTTCCCCACTGAAACAATCCCACCATGAGAAACCCACTCAAATTTCTATAAACCACAGTGTTAATAACATTAAGTAAAATTATGTCTAGGGGATTTGCTTGAAAGCAGACTTTTGTCCTGGTTTACTATCTGACAACTATTTGTGTATTCTTTAATTAAATCTGAATCAATTCTAGCAACAAAAACCAGACCCATCAGTGGATCACTTTGAGTTGAGTGCCTACTTATCAAATTACTTTAAAAATAATAATAACCATTATAAACCTTTCCTTTCTGGCCCAGTGAGCTCTGAGAGGAATCTGCCTTCCTACACATAAAAAGGAGCTCCTCAAGGATAGGAAATCCTCACTGTTACAGTATTTTCAAGTGAGATGAGAAAAGCTGGTTTAAATCTAAGGCAAAAAAAAACAAATGGGAGTGTTCTCATTATCTCAGTTCTGTATTTATGCAGGTGTATACATGCAAAGCTATGTGGCACCGCATTCCAATTTACATTTATTGAGCTGAGAGGAAGGTAAGAGTGGGTCTCTGGGATCCTGTCAATGTACCATGACAGTGGTCATGAGCTGTACCTTTCCTCCTTCAGCCCTGCTGCCTACTTTGTGTGGATAAAATATTTGCTGCATGGTTGATTCCAGAAAAAAACTGTGAGAATCTCTTCCCAAGCATGGAACAAAAAGGACAAGGGTGGTCTGTAAAGCCATGTGAGACATCTGAAACCGAAAAAGAGGGTGAAGACCTAAGAGGTGCCCTTGTTGTCAGCTTTTTCTCTCCAGTTCTAGGTGGTTTTCTTTAGCATCATAACTGTTTTGGGTTTGTTCTAATGTAACATTTGACAGGAAATTAGATTTTCTCTGAAAAAAAGATTAACTAATTCTCTTTTGGCAGGAGTTTTAATGTTTTACCAGGGCATTTGCAAGCCCAAATAAAATAGTTCTGACAAAAGAATGTGATGATTCTTTGTAACTGCTAAGTTGCAAAACCTTTTACCTACCTGTCTTAAATTTCTTTCATTATGAGAGAGAATGGATTCATCAGCACCCAGTGTCCCTGTGGCACAGTGAGATTTCAGGAATCATTGCCAGTTCAGCCAGCAGCTCCTGGCATTTGACTAGCTTGGTTAGCAATTCCACAGAGCTTACAGAAAAAAGGTAAGTCTGAATAAGCTGATTTGCAAGCTTCAAGTCAGCCACCAAAGACATCAAGAAATTCTGAATCTCAGATGCTGTTTGATTCAAATGAAAATTATAACAAAATCACTTTCTAGGTCCAGGGCATAGCTCTGCTCAGTGAGACTGATTAAAATAACAACAATTTTTTCTTCTGTTCTTTTTTGTCTTTCCTATCCTTGTTCTCAGTGTATTGGGCATGACAAAGCCCTGTGCAGTCTTAGGAAAACCTCCCTGCCAGCACCTTGAAGCCTGATGATGTGCCTGCTCTGCTAAGGAATCTCCCATCTTCTCCTCCTTTGGCAGAATTTCTCCCAGTGTGGTCTCTGCTCCTTCCTCCCTCACCTTCAGAAGTTTTTCCCATCCACGAACCCTCACTGTCTCCCCAGGAAAGAGAAACCTCACCTGTCTAGGGAGTTCCTTCTGAGGGTGAGACCCACATAAAGGTGAACTGGAGTCTCCCCTTGCTGCCCAGATACCAGAGCAGATTATAAATTATGCCTAAGACAAAACTCCAACAAAAAATAAAATACTATCCATTGCTCTTGGGGTGAAATAGTGATGATACACAAGCTTGAGTTAGCAATCCTTAATTGTCCCCTAGGGTTCAACTTGAACTTTTAAGAAAAGCTTAAAAGCAGCTAGTTGTTTACAATAAATAATAATTTACTCTTATTTTGAGCCTGAGTTGAAGCCATTCCTCGTTATATAATGCTGACGTGCCCTTTGTGTGCAGAGGTTTCACTTTTTGGCTGAAATGTGAAGTCAGCACAACTTTCTTCCTTAATGCTCTTCAATTCCTTGGTTCATTCATTAATTCCTAAATGCTCAAGTGCTAGTCCTTTAAAAGTAAGGGGTTTGCTGCAGTCTCCTGGCCAAGCACCAATTTAGCGCTTGGAAAATTTTGCCCAACTCCACTGGAGTTTCTCCATGACACAATTCCTTGCTGCCTCCAGCTGCGGCACGGTGCTCTCCACTGCAGCTCACAGTGGGCTGCTCTCCAGGGGTGCTGGTAATTCCTCACAGCAATGTAAATTTACAACACTCTGGTGGGAATGTGGATGTGTGTCTGCAGAAGATACAAAGGTTCTAAAAGGTTGCCTTGAAGTAAGAGAGATCTGACAGAGACAGTAAATCCTACTGCAAATTAGTTTTGCAGAAGTAGAAGAAAAAAAAATGGCTTTAATATGTACAGAAAGTTCCAAGGAAAGGTATTCAGTCTTGACACAATTACCTTTTGGCTGACCTTTGCTAGATTTTGGAGAATGAATATTAATGAATCTCCAGCACAAAAGTAATTTAATAAGAACTTACTTAACACAGTATTTTACTTAACACTGGAAAGCTACTTCCTAGTTACCTAATAAACCTATTTGCTACATTTTAGAGTAAGAGCACAAATGTACATTTAAGGTTAACATTATAGTGGGGTTTTTGTTTCAGATTATGATAAATTGGGAGCTTCAAATTGAAATAGACTTAAGAGAAATTAAAAATATTTCATTCAAACCCCAATATAGATTTTCATTAAGTTTGGTTTACAAATATTATACCCTGTGTTCTTTATGCTTTCTAATGTTAGTTTCATTTTCTCACTCAAAAAACCAAAATCATAGTATCCCCAAATAATTTCTCTCAAGCTGTAATTAGATTATTTTGTTGTTTAAGTAGGAATTATCATTAATAATTTCTGTCATGTTTTCATTATATATTTTTTATGTTTTAATTACAAGAAGAACTTAAATTATAGTTTAATTGCAACTAATGCTGATTTCACTCTGTTACAAAATCAGTGACAGTGAAGAGCAAGATGTCTAGAAAGAGGCATCAGTTATTCTGATTAAATGTCAGGACGGATCCAAAGCACACAGACTAAACTAGTGGTGTCCTACTGACTTCAAGAGGCTTTGAGAAGACAATCAATAACATCAATCAGAATTGGAAAGGAATAGCCAAATTAGTTCCTGAATCAAGAAATTGCATTTAAAACATGCTTAGATAGTTACAGAAAAGTCAAACAATACCAAGGAATTTGGCAGATTAACATTTTGATGAGTTGTGTTCCTGTGCTAGCAAAAAACCCTTCCGGTTGTTTTATTTTGTTGATTTTAGAAAAAAAAAAAAATCTTTAAAATTGGAATAAGTTTGTCTACACTACATGGAGAAAGTGTAGAATTTAAAAGCCGTTTTACAAGAAACGTTGGAATTGCTGTGGGTTTAATAACAGTGGATACATTGTAGTACTGCAGACAAAATGATGATTTATACTGATTTGTACTGATAAGATCCTTTTTCATGGCATTTGCTTGTGTGTCCTCATATACTCTCAGAACAATTTCAGGTTCTCAACCTCCGTATTACTTTTCAGGATCAAAACTGAATTTATTCTTATCAAGGAGATTGCATTAGAGTATTATAGCTGAAAACAAAAACAAGCCTTTTAATCTATTGTAAAATAACATGTAAGCCACTCATGAATCTATATGAAATTGAAAAAAAAAAATACTTTCATCTTAAATTCGAGAATATTTTATGACATCTCGGGTGAAAATTTTGGTACAATAAGCTGCTGGATGATACCAGCTACCTTCATCTGCTCAATGCTATTATTTTCTTATTTTAAACATGTGGTTTCATGTGGCTGACATCTGCAGATTGCAGATCTGAGAAGAGTGCAGATCTGTGAACAGATGAATAATTGCAGAATATTCCTCTGTTTTTCTGGGTTTCAGTGTTATGCAAAAAAATATTCCAAACAGCGTAAGCAGCTTCACATCTGCTCTCAGTCGGGAAGCACAGCCTGACAGTCAGGCAGGACAGCACACTGCTCTCTTTGGCCAAACAGTACACTCACACAAAGCACATATTTTTTTGAAGTTTGGCAAATATGTTGAGTTTTACTCTTCAGGAAAGATTAATAAGAGCCTGCTTTTGAAATCATATTTGCCTGATATTTATTTTGCTCCTCTTCCTTTTTTTCAGACTGCTTGTATGATTCCCTATTCCCAAATCTATATTGAACAATCTCATCATCTTGTTATTCATAATTTTCAGACAATGTCATTACTCATGGCAGCAATCCTGTAACTGATATGAAGAAACAGATAAAAATACAGGGAATTCAGTAGCCTAAGAAATACAAGTAAGAGTATATATTCTGAAAGTTTGCCTTGGTGTGGGTTCCTGAGATAATGTTATGTAAATGTTATCACTATCATATTGTGTTGTGTTTCCCCCCAAGGAAGGATGCTCCTCATTCAGAACACAGCCTTGGAGGGTGCCAACACTGCTGGGGCAAAGTCCAGAATTATCCACCTTGGCCTGCTTCAACGAGAGGCTGAGGACATCAGTACACATAACCACTGTCAATGCTTTAGAGATCATTAAATGGACATCAAGAATTCCTTGCTTTTATAGAAAAGAACACTTTCTACTGGAGTGTCTTAGATTCTTAGATTCAGGAAAAAAGCACAAACACATGCTTTACATGACAAATAAATGAGAGAATAAAGAAACCAGTCCATCTCCCTCAGTTTCTAAGGAAGGGTCCAGACTATGAAAGTGCTTATCAAGACATTCCAGCATAGCTAGGAAGTGCTGCAGGAACTGCAGTTGCTTTCCCTTTCACCTGGATCATAGCCTGGCAGCTCTCCCAAAACTGGCTTACTAAACAGAGAAAATGACAGACAAGTTTACAAGTTGTTGATAAGATTGACAGTAGGGATCTTGACAATCAGATTACTTTAATCTCAGTCTTCACAACAAAAAGAATGGTCTGAGACATGACGTTCTGTCTGATAATAAACAAATTATAATAATTTTAACAATTTCCAAAAGACCAGCTCAAAATCAGTACAACTTTCAACTTTGTGGATACAAAAGCATTTGATAAAGGCAAAAGAATAAAAAAAAAGTTTAGAAATGTTTCAGTAAAAGTGAACTGAAAAGATAACATCCTTCTGGACAAAAATGATAACATGGAGTAGGAAATACAAGGAAGGGAGAAGTTGAAGCCAATTTTCTAAATTAATTAAATACGAAGGCAGTGTGAGGGAGAGAGCTTATAATAGACTCAGTATGATTTCATAGAGGGATATAATCCCAAATGCTGTGGTTTATCACCTAATATTGCTGGACTAAATTTAAAAAAGAGGACCTTTACTTCTTTAGACAGCTCATCTCATGACAGGGGCAGCTTAAAGGAGAGTTGCACTTCTGCTTCAAAACACTTGTAACTAGACGACTTACCTTCCAACGCTAAATTTTTTTCCTGTCACTGAAAGGAAAAATAATGCTTTACAATGGGATTTGTTCAGCTGACCCTTCATCACCTTAGTCTAACCATTTGGGTGGGTGAGAGGGTGCTGGAAGAAAGCTCTGGTTTGAGCAGCAAAAAAGTGTTGCCTGTGAAGATGGGTCAGACCCAGATTTATCCCACAGCTTGGGTTGTCAGAAGAAGCAGTTTGGGCAAATAACCTCAAGCAACAAATATCAGAGCATCATGACAGTGAGCAGAAATAGCATGGCTTGGAATAACATCCCCAGTTTAGTTATAGCTAAGCTTAAGAGTTTTTATTCATTTTTTGTACTATCAGACTGAAACAAGGAGAAAGTTTTGGAGACTCTCATTAGTTAAGAACCTATTGCAAGCTTTTCAAAAGGTTATATATCATTATGACACCAAAATCATAACTTTTCTAAGCAGATATACCTGGATTTCATTTCTCTGTGGCATGGATTTCAGTGAAACTGAGACTGAGTACTTAGTTTCACATACTTCCAACTTGCAGTTGTCTGAGAACTGAAGTGATCAGTCAGTAAGGAGTCAATTTTTTTATTCAGGAGTCACAACTCATTACTAATATCATCATGTCAGAAACTAATCCTCCTTCAAGAACTGATGCTAACCTGAGATAAAGATGGAGAATAAATTCTCTTGGTACATGCACAGCTGCAGCTCCAGGGGTCACTGTACACTCTGCACAGTCTAAAACTCAGTGACACAGGAATATAAAAACTACTTTATTACAAACAAAGCCATTTGGAATTACGTTCAACAAGGTCACATGGAGATAACAGCAGTTTCACAGTTTGCACTTAAGAACAGGTATCTCAGAAACAGTATCTCAGAACAAGGTATGTGACGATTGCAGCGGCTGTAATGCTTTCTAGCATAAGTGGTTCCAGTTTCTTCTTCTGAAGCTCTTTCATCTTGTGCAAGTATTCATGAGGGAGGAGAATTCATAAGTTGAGAGTGATGTAACAGGTTACACACACACTTATTGAGAAGGTAGAACAAGCAGCTGTCAGTTCCTATTAAAATAATTACACAAAGTCGAATGTCTGCAGTCGAATGACTGAGTAAAGATACACCCACACAATGTGACATCTAGAACATGCATCAGGCAGGCAGAAGGTGAAGAAGTGATGTTTCTTGAGGGAGGATTTGAATGTAAGCCCCCCACATTTTGTGTAAACGTCCTGATTACTCACTGAGGGAAATATTCCTGGCCGGTTCTGCAACTGGTGCTTAACTTTTAGTGCCATACTTCTATTGTTTACTTTTGTTAGCACAATCTCCACTGGAAACAAAATGTTATGCTTGACGTTGAATTAAATGTTTCCTTGATCCAGAGTGACCTTT
>QWTY01042715.1:8154-18377 GCA_008033365.1 Pseudorectes ferrugineus
GTCTCTTTTTCCAGGCAACAACTGACAGAACAAGGGCACACAGTCTTAGGCTGCGCCAAGGGAAATTTAGGTTGGATGTTAGGAAAAAGTTTTTTACTGAAAGAGTGATAAAGTTCTGGAATTGTCTGCCCAGGGAGGTGGTGGAGTCACCATCCCTGGATGTGTTTAAAAAAAGATTGGATGTGGCACTCAGTGCCATGGTTTAGTTGAGGTGGCGTTAGGGCATGAGTTGCACTCTCTGATCTTGAAGGTCTCTTCCAACCTGGTGATTCTGTGTGTGATTCTGTGTGGTATCAAGCATATTCCAGGAATTCAAAGTATTTTTAAAAAGTAATTCCAAGTAAATGAGAGTCAAAGCTTAAATGGAAAAGCAATCATTTAAGTACCACTGAGGAAAAGCTTTAAGTTGCATGTTCAATTTTAACTCAAATATTCTCCTTTTGTTTAATCACTTCAAATCTATGGTATGCACCAGTAGGAGCATTTTGTTATTGGAAAGCTTTTGCCACTATATGCCTTCAACAAATTACTATAAAGTCAAAAAAATGAAGTCAAATGGTTGCTAGATATGCAGATTTCAGATACACTCAATTTCTATAACTTTCATGAAAAGTGGTGACTAGTTGCAGCAGATGCCCGAAGTTAATACCCAGAATGAGACAAAAAGGCTGAAATGGGAGTGTTAACAGATAAATATTTCATCTGCTCCAGAATATGTAGTGCCCTGGCAGGCAGCACTTGGGAGGTTGTTTTGCCAGCACAGTGATTGAAAGTTCTGAACAAGAAATGCCAATACCATACAAGACAAGAAAGGACTCTGTCCCACAAGAGGCTGGAGAGAAGTTCTTGAACATTGGAAGAGAGCAAATATCACTCCTGTCTTCAGCATGGGCAATCAGGAAGATCCAGGAACTATGCGTTTGTCATTCTCACCTCAGTCCCTGGGAAGGAGATAGAGCAACTGATCCTGGAAACCCTTTCCAAACTCATGAAGGACAGGAAGATGACTGGGAGCAGTCAGAACGGGTTTACAAAGGGCAAATTATGCTTAACTAACATGACAGTTTTCCAAAATATGGCAACCAGCTCTGTGCATGAGGGGAGAGCAGCGGATGCTGTTTACCTTGCCTTTATACAGCTTTTGACACCTGTAGCTCTGCAGAGAAAGGCCTTGGGGAATTTGTGGACATTAAGAAATGCACTCTTAAGCAAAGAAGGCCACTGTGAGAGTGGTCCAACACTGCAACAGGTTTCCCAGAGAGACTGTGGAGCCTCCATCTGTGGAGATAGTCAAAACCCAACTGGACACAGCCCTGGGCAGCCTGCTCTCGCTGTTCCTGCTTGAAGAGGGGCTTGGACTACCACAGTTCGAGAAGTCCCTTCTAAACTAAACAATTCTGCAATTCCATACCCTAGCATGGGTGCTGCATAGTCATTGAGAACATGGATGGAAAAGCCAAGTTGCCATGGCAGAGATTAGGAAATTAACATCCAGAGGAATCTATATTTCATTCATTACATTTCTTTTGGAAATGTGTGATCTTTCTGCAGCCAAAATTCAACCAATTTCTTAGCGGGCAACAGCATCCCACACACTCTGCATCACAAGATTAAGACATTATGCTTGAGTACAAAACTCCCCGATCATTGCAGCTGCCAGGCAGTGGGATCTCCTACAGCACTGGAATATACCATCACACACACAAAAGTGAGCATTATTTGGATCACTAAGTTAGGAAGTGGGAAAGAGATTTAAAAATACTAAAATTAAGGATAATAGCTTCATGAAATACAACAGGCAGCTCCCACTGACTTCACTTAGGCCAGGATTTTACCATACAGAAAGTGGTAACTTGTGCATTCATTCTGTGCTGACAGCTGATACTGCACCATGCAGATAAACTCCTAGAAGGCTTGAAATGGATATGGCAAAACTGTGATATCCAGCAGCAGTTCCAGTGTCCTAGTCTTACTCATCTAATCACCTCTCACTGCAGCTCTCACATGCAAACTGACAATCCCATGAATAGAGCTGAAAGAGAGAAAACTTAGGGCAGGCAGTGGGAGAAGCAATCCTCAGTGCTCTCAGTGATAACAACAGTCACTATGAAAGAGCTGCCCCTGGCATCTGCACATAATTCAGTGTCAAAGCCAGCACCAGCCAGGCTTCCATCGGAACACCCAGCTCTGGGAAGACACACCTGGCTGCTGAATGGTCACCTGCAGTGGTGGCAGCAGCAAGGGCACGCCGCTGACATTTACTTAAATATCAGTCCCACTTCAACACACTTCAAGGTGTGCATCACGTTCTCCCCATTTTCTTCACAGTCCTCAAAAGTAAAGAACTATTTTTTTCCTCCCAAGCTGACCGACCTTGAAAAAAACCATTTCTTCTCTTTGTTTGCACAGATCCAGCTGCTTTTGTGCCAACTACAATGCATTCCCTATTCACGGAGAAAAAGGTGGACCTGAAAGAAATCTACAGGACATTTCCTTGTGCGTGCTTGTTGCACAGAGAGAAATGCTGATTCTCTTCACAGCTCTTAAATATCCCTTCAACCATTTTGATTAATTCAAATCTTGTTGCAACTCCTTTGGTGCTGAATTTTTAAAAGAAAAACTAGATGTCTTGTGCGATAAATCTGACAAACATCTGGTTCTTAATCAAAATCTTACATGCTTTGTGACTTTCTGCTTTCATTATATCTCTAGATAAAGACTTTTAGTAGTTCCTCAAATATCTTCAATGATCTTTTGTATCTTTTCCATTTTGCTTCATTTACATAATTTACCAATTTAACATGCAATTCGGTTTGCACTTCAATATGCCCTTCAAGGTGACCTCTGAAAAGGTTTCCTAAATGCTGAGGTTAGGACTTTGTCAACAGAGGCAACATCAGCACTGCTGAAGGAGATGACATGTATTGTTCTGCTTTCCTGTGGTTCAGAGGCAAGGTGCAGATGGCAAAAACGTCTGGAGAACAACATCATCCTTGGATTATGGCAGTAAAGCGCAAAATGGAGAAAGCAAGAAATTAAAAACATATAGTGTTGTATAATAATTCAATAATCTATCACAGAAATCAACTCATTAAGAAATTGTATCCAAGACAATTAGTAGCAGGAGCAGGGGGGTGAATGGGTTTCGACAAGAACAACCTCTCTGAAAATTCTCTGTTCTCAGGGATGCCTTCTCTGCAATTTAAAGGCATAGAAGAGGGTACACAAAATGACTGCACTACAACAAAGTGAATTAAGATTGTGCCATGGTTAAAACAATTTTTGCACAAGCCTCACTCATTGCTAATGCCAGGACACTGCAGCAGAATTGCTTTATATTACCATCATACAAATTATCAGAGGCACTGTACATGTCAAGTAAGAAACGTGTGCACTCAGAAAATGCAAAATAAAGCTCTTACTCTGGTCCCTGTCAAGACATATCCCTTCACACAAAACCTACTCTATCTTCCAGCTCAGTCACTTCCTACTGTCAAGTCCATCACGGATTTTGTTGCACACAGATTCAGGGAGCCCAAGATCCCAAATGATTAAAGATTATTAGTTCATATTAAAAATTATTCCAGCAAGCAGGCGTCAATGACCACTGGCTGGTAATCACCACTGATTATGCTGGTTTTGTAAGTCTGGGGAATATATTTCAAAAGGTATAATGGCTGGTGTCTAGAAAGTTGCTAAATCTCCTTCCTATGCCCAAACTTCACAGCAAGAATTCAACCCACAAAATTATCAATGGAAAAGATCACGCCATCTTGCAGTGCAGCAATATTTCCAATGAGAAGCCTGTGACATATCAGGGAGCTTGGGTAATACAAAGTCCCTGAGCATGATCTGTGGCCTTGAAGGGTCACTCAAAACACTCCACCCTTAAGAGAACCAAGAACTAGTAATGGTTTGGAGCTGCTGATCAACAGATCCCTGTCTCACTCAGTTCACTGCAAACCACTGCTGAGTTAAATCAAAGGAAGGAGCTGAAGAAACCTCAGCTGCAAATCATGCCTAATAAAGTGGTCAACCCAGCCCATCATTCTTCAACTGCAGCTGACAAATCCAAGACAAGGACTATATGCTATTGGCCTGCTTACAGTCTGATAACACAAAAAGTCATCTTCCCCTCTCTTTTTCTAATATGTAAAAAATGTTAAGCATTTAGTTTACTGTCATTTTCTAATGTTGCCTGAAATATATTGTGACACATCAAAAATGTTCACAGAATGAATAAAAAATGTGCTTTCTGTTTCAATATACTACCTCAGTCATCCCTCAGCATTTGATGTTGCCTGTATTTAAATGCCTAAAGCTGCCTTAATTATTTATTTTATCACCTTTCTAAACCATTCTTTTCTCCTTCTGCTATTCTTCCCTTTGTCAAATAAAATTGTATAAAACGAGTGCCAGCAGTTAGGGGATGCAAGCTGGGGCTCAGTCACCAGCTAAAGGTGATGTTGATGAGCTGTGTGTAATCCAGGGCCGCTCACTTCACTTCTGTCAGTCCTCAACACTGGCGTGCACTCAGCTCCAGATCCTCCCAGATGCTGAAATGGCTTCTTATGTGACCACAGCTAAGTCAAAACTGAGTAAAAACTGGTCTGGTGGAACAGAAAGGTCCCATTCCATTCATTCAGACATGAGGCCACTACCTATTTCCCAGGACACACTGCACCCTCAGGATTTAGCATTTAACATCACTTCTCCCAGCCAGCAAAAGCAGAGCTGAACTACTCACCTCCTGTAATGCCCTTTCAGGGGATGAATGGAAAGCACACAGACGTGCAAGTATTTAATAAGCACCACTACTGTATTCCAGAGTTTTCCTTGGGAGACGCTGGTTGAAGACCTGCACCACTTATATTTTGTCTACTATGAAACCTGAAACTTGAGGTATGGGAAACAAATCATTGTAAAAGTGCTCCACAACAAAGACGTAATCTGACATGCTCCTGAGATCATGAGTTAACCTGTAATTAGAGACTGCAAACTAGCAAGAAGGAGGCCAAATTACATCCCTTTCTGCTGTAGGCTAACTGATACATTACCAAATATTTATCAGGAAACCCTTAGACGAATTTAGTGATGTCAGGAAATAAAAGATAGATCTGGCTGGCTTTAAGCCAGGCACAATGGCAGCAACAGCTGTGTTCGATTCATCCATACAGATCTGGGAATTAATATCCCAGTTAGCTAGGCTGGGGGTTAGAACTGGATTTCTCCTGAGAAAAAAGCATTATTCCAAACTGTGCAGCAGGACACTATGGAAAATACTGAACTTATTGCAATACGAGCAAAAATCCATACTGCCGAGGATGAGACACCGACCTTCATCTTCATTTCTGAACTCAGCCAAAATAGGAAGACAGGAGGCACAAAGAGCTGGCAGGCTGCTGCATTATCTGATCTTTACAAAGAGTATTTGTGTTAGGCATGGAGCTTAATTTAGGAGAGTTTGATTTTCCTTTCCCTGCACCCATTCCCCTGCTAACGTTTTATTCAAGGAATCAATTAGGCCTTGATCAACCATTGATCAAGAGTTCCCAGTGGGGAGCCCTAATGCATTTTATCTGCAGCTATTGTTCCTAAATACACCTCTTTCTGAGCATGCACTTAATTCTTTTCATCAATACTGCGCTATCCTTCAACAAGCCTGTTAATAACATTTTGGAAGTGCACTTTCAGTGAAATCCTACTAAGACAAATGAATTAGTGAAACTACTGGGATTTCCTTTGGCATGTTTGGTTTTTTCAGTTGCACAGGCAAAGAGATTCCATGCCCCTCACCACCTCCTGCCTAAAAAAGGTTAAAGTGATGTGTTGGAGTTCAAGATACTAAACAGAAAGCTGTTCAGAGCAAATGGAAAAAGCTAACCAATAATGCTTTAAAGCAAACATTCATTATTTTTCACTAAAATCCTCATGGAATTAAAGATGTGATGCCTCTACACATTCCAGAATTCTTCACTGTCATTAGCATTTTCCTAGCAATATTTCTTTTAGAGACCCATAAGGTGCAGACCAACTTCAACAAGACTTGAGCATACGATTAAATCAGTCACATGGGTTCAAGCATGCACTTAGGTTATGTGCTGAACAGGGAGAGATTTAAACCTATGCCTGACTGCTTTGCTGAAAAGAAGCCAAAGTAAATTGGCTATAATTAAATTCTTTTGATGAAATTTCTGCAACTCCCTATTGTGGTACACCAGTACTGAAATGCTAATAAACTAGTTAAAATTAAGCTTATTACCAAGTAAAATAAACCACAGAGACACTTCTGTCTTTTCTTATTTTATATCACCATTTATATAACATTATTTTGCATTAGAGAAATAAAATACTTGACCAGAGCTAACACATCAGAGTCACAGAGCAGTAATTGCAGTGCATCACTATCCAAGAGGCAATCTATAGATTGCTCCACATCTGCCTGCAGTGCTACTCCTGTTGATCCTGAGAAACAGCTTTTAGCTACGACAGCACTTAATGGCAAAAGCCAAATTCCAGAACCCAAATTCCAGCCAGAGAGCTGGTACGTGCCAGCAACTGCTTGATTGGTGGACTCGATAATCTTAAAGGTGTTTTAGAGACAAGCCAAATGGAACCTTAACTGGAAAATAAAGCATTAACACACAGGCTGCTCAGAAACCACTACATACGTATGCCAGGACTTGCAGATCCCCACAGAAATACCAGAGGGAGTTCAAATTGGCCTTGTCCTCTAGAGAGCCTCTCTGCATGCTGCCAAGTGCACACACTACCCACACAGATTCTGTTCTGAAATGATCCCAGCCTTGCACAGCAGCAGGAACAGCCCTGCTCACTGTGGCAAAGGAGGATACAGGCACCCGATAATTCTACCACCACTCAAGAGTTCCAACAGTAAGAAGGGGATGGTGTAGGCAAAGTGAAATGCTGATGGAGAAACATTGCTAGAAAAGGGCCATCTGACTGAATAGTAGTGCAGCAACCACTCTGCCAGTTTTGCAGGATTTTCCACAGCCTGTTGTTTTCCAGGAAATTAAGACCATCTCTGAACTGCATACAGTTTGGGTGATCTTGTCTCTCCACTTGAGGCTCCATTTCTCCACTTTCAGCAACGTTAACATGCCCTGTGTGTGTGTTTTGGACAGCCCTGTGGGCTGTGCTGACTGGGAACATGAGGCACTTCATTACCCAAGGAGACATTTCTGCTGCACTGTCAAAGGCAAACACGGAAAACTTTTAAGCTCTCTTGACAGAAGCTCAATGAGAACAAGTTTTTGCAGTAGACTTGAACTAAACTTTCTATATGAATAATTCCATCAGTTTTTTGTGAATCCCTCCCTCACACGAGCGAGCTGCTCAGCAGGATCAGATCATTTCTGTGAGCAACTGCACGAGTGCAGCAGGTAGAAGAGATTCTGTTTTTCCATTTTCTAAAGCCAAATGTATAAGAGGTTGTGAGGACTGAGCTATACTTGAAATCATATCCACTAAATTCCAACCTGCTGTCTCTGTATGGGACGAGGCAAAATATCAATCAGGAATTAAAACAATTTTCAATTTTTTTTCAGAAACAAAGCAAGAAATGCATCAATCTACAGACTACATTTTTTTACAAGATAGCAGAAAAAGCTATAGTGGAGCAGCCTGGAAAACAAGATTATTTTCACACATTTCATGAAAAACAGAAGTAGCCATTATTTTTCAATCCTCTGTGGGCTATTCTGTGGGCCATTTTCAACACAGCTAAGCAGACATGGAATTTAGGCTGTAATTTTCACAGGGACCCAAGCGAGTTAATGGCCTAATCTTTATTGAAAATTCTCATCTTAACTTCAAGTTGCCAATAGCAGTAACTGCTCCCATAATCAAATACCATAGTCAGTGATTCTTCAGTGCTTCTGTTCCTTCCTGGCTTATGTTACTCAGTTTGACATTTAAAAAGAAAAAAACCCCAAACCAAACCAAAAAACCAACAACCAAAAAAAAACTCCCAACAAAACACCCCCCCCCCCCAAACAACCCAAAAAAACCAACCCCACATTCCCACATTATGGTGATTTAGTTATGTTCTTTCATTTGTGGGCATTACATAGCTCTGCCTGTAAATCATATAAAATGCAGACATCTACTGAAAAAAATCACCTATTACAGCTGCAAAAAAGTAAATATGGACTTTTCTTTTTCTATGCCTCCAGGAAAATCATCACAGTAAAAATAAATACAGATGCTAAAACCAGGAGGATTATACAAGTTAGAACTGGTACAAGGCTGTGCATTTTATTAGCATAATTTACATTCTAGCAGGACCCAGGCTGGTGTTGAGAAATATGAGTATCCAACCTCTGACAGGATAGGGCTCTGCTGCTTTCTCCTTATCACAATAAAATGAAGGTTAACCCTCTCAGTACTCTGTGGATCTGTTATAAATACACAGAGTCTCACATAGAAATGTCAAACTTACAAAAATGTCAAATGCTGCTCTGTATTGAAGGAATCAAAATAAAACATACTAAAGAGAATGTTCCCCCTATAGATAGGGAGCCACGCACATAACCATCCACATGACTCCAGAAATGTCACTGGAGTTTGGAGTGCTTCAAATGGGGGCATAAATGTAGCCTGAAAAAACACTGCACTCAGAGTGATAACAACCTGCCTTTGTTCTCATAATCACACCAACTCCATTCAATACCCACATCTCCTGGGCTGGTACTTCTGACCTCAAAAAATTAAAAGCCACACTTTAGGAACTTTTATATAAACGTGTGCAAATGCCAGCAGGAGTTTCCAAGTCCCTCAGGTGCTCATGGTGAGCTGGAGACAGCCTAGGAACCAGTCCCTCTGCTGCTTTGGGAACAGCCAGGACAAAATAAAAGGGCTATAGGTTTTTCCTGACAACCATCCTACAGGAATGCATTCCATCACAGCCCACATTCACTTCTGCAGAAGTCATGAGATTCGTATTTTGCAACACAACTAGTCAGGACAGTTGGAGGAATAGCGAACAAGGTGTGAGCTCAGGCCCTGCCAAGGAGATCTACAGCGCTGTTCCAAGAAACAACACTTCCTTCCTACACTCTGGATTTCTGAGCTTTCTCCAAGTCCCTCTCTCTTCACACTATCACAACGGATAGCCAGCTCAGAGAAAGAGTTTTGAACTTCAGGGCAGCATTTATCTCATGAAATCAAGATAAACCTTTGTCCATCAAGAAAAGGAAAGATGACATCCTAGGGCATGAGATCAAGTTGGCTGCTTAAAAGCTTAGAGAAGCTGCTATCAAGTCACTAGAATGAGAGGCAGAGGCAATTTTTGGGCTTCTCCCAAGCTGATGAATGAGAACAGGTCAGTTGAGGCTGCTGTGAGTCCCAGTTCACCTCCACAGCTGCACACCCTTCCACAGTAAGAGAATAAAAGCCCTGTCCCAAAAGCCCATCTGTGAATGGCTGTAAAGAACTGCTGCCATGATGCATTTTAGTAACTAACACAGTACTAAAGCAACAGTCCCAGCAATGGATACAGAGAGATTGCTTCACTGCCTGGGAGCCCACGCAGCGTGTCCACAAACACACGGATGCACACCCACCTCGTGGCTGGTATTGTTCAAAGTGATAATCTGCAGAGTCCTTTTCTCCACTTGCACACAAAACTAACCTTACTTTCTTCTGACGGACAAGTGTCAGAGTAGAATGTTCCTTCACTGATTTTCCAAGGATCTGCACTAACTGAATTACTGTGGTGGACTTGTTTGGGTTCGCTACTTCCCCATACACGTGGCAATATTGTTTTTCACATCAGGAAAGCCAGCACACAAACTCTAAACATGCTGTATGAAAATATTAGTTTTAGGCTGCTGCTGCTGTTTTATTTATTCTGCAGTAGGCAGGACTGCAAGTGTAACACAAACTATTGATTTCCTCAGTATAAGATTTAAAGTCATATAGGAACGTTAAGAGCCTCAAATTTGATCATCTGCAATACCCAGACTACAGCAATTTGTTAACTCGGTAAAACTGCACTTGAACTGGAGCCCATATTTTAGACTCTGTTTTGATCTTACAGACAACTGCAGGGTACTACCTCCTGCAGTATGTGAGTCAGAGGAAAGTTAATTTCCTGATCTCTTTATTAAGAATCAATAAAAACCACTGCAAACCAACAGGCTGAAGGAGGAAGGGAATCCTTCCCGATACTTTTTCACTGTTTTTACCTCTGAAGAGTGAGG
>QWTY01042716.1:0-16465 GCA_008033365.1 Pseudorectes ferrugineus
TCTCAATTTCTCCTCAAATAACAGTAGTGATGGTCATATGACAACCAAATTGAAGAAGTGAAATTTTATTGAGATAGGAAATGCATATTTCGAAATGCTTTGTTGTGGTTTTTTGGTGGGTTTTTTTAGTTTTTTGTTTGTTTTTTTTTTAATATTAGGGAAACTATAAGTTTTGATATACACTGTTCTTTCAACACAGTTTAAAAACCCTAAGTGCTGCACTTGTCACAAGTAAGTCATCCCCCACTCTCTAAACAAGGAAGATCAGGCTTGACATTTCTGGCATTTCTAGAGTAACAGGTAGAACACAAACATGCTTTAAGTAAATGTTTTCTTCCATGCAACATAAATTAGTGAAAAAAGGCACTATCACCTTTTCCCCGAAGATTGCACACAACATCTAACAAATAAAGTCATAACATATTACTCTGCACAGTCTTTCAGGGAGTTGAGCTTCAGCACTGAAGCTCGAAAGCGAACCACCGTTGACATGTGGGTGTTAGCCTGGATTGTCAGCCAGCGCCCACACCAAGTGCCCAGGGACCCTGCTGATGTTGTGCTTCAGACCTCAGGATATGAGCGGTGTTGGTTCTGCCCAGCACCCCAGGCAAGCAGGACAGGGCCCTGGTTTCTGAAACCTCAGTAAAATCCTGTCTGTCTGCCTGATCATTTGTATGGTGCTCACTGGCACATCCTCTGAGCCCTCAGTCATTTACTTGTCCCTGAGTCTCAGAGTAATTTAGCTCTTACACTGAGCCTCTGAGTAATTAAATAACACTTTCCTTTCTCTTCTGATTCCCCCGTGTGTCTTAAAACTTCAGTGCATCTTCCATAACACATTAAGGTAGAGATCCCTGGATTCCCTACTCTCTGTGTCACACAGAAACACACATGCTCTCTTGGGAGATAAATACAGATGGGCTGTATTTATCACTGCCTACATTCTGCCCCAGACTTCTTCCTCCTCCTCCTCCTCCTCCTCCTCCTCCTTCTCCTCCTTTTCCTCCTCCTCCTTCCACATCCATGCTCCAGGGGTCTCCAGGGGTCTCATGCTGATCATTCCACATCATTGTGAGAAATACCTTCACATTTATGATACTCTGCCTCCATCTAATAGGCACATCATTCCCCAGGGTAATCTTGGTGTCAGCTAGAGCCACACTAGCCTGTTTGTGTGTTGCAGACAAATTGTTCTTGGACACCTATCTACTTACCAACACATCTAGCAATGAGGCACCACTCTAGCAATATATTGCTAAATTTGTTGGGTTTTGCCCTGTCATTGTGAAACTTGTCTTTTTCTTTCTTTTTTTTTTATCCTAAAATCCCAAATGTCTGAAGTGTTAAAAGCAGCTGAGTCTAGACAATGGTCTGGCTTGGATTTTCCAATTTTATCTCCATCCCTTCTCTGGGCTCAAGCATTAGGACTTAAGCAGTGACAGGATATAAATCCAGATGATTTATGCTTTTGTTTGGGTTTTTTTTTTTTCCAGTAATGGACTATCTGGGAATAGATAAAATAAAATTAATTTTATTTTCCTGAAAAACATGATGAGGCTGGAAATAGAAGGTTAAAAAAAATGAAAAGCAGAGCATGCAGCTTTCAATCAAAGGAATTGTCTTTGTAGTATATGGGGAAAAATAAGTAATGTGTATCAGGAATCTGAGCAAATAGTTTACAGAATATCATTTTAATAACTTGCAAACATGAAGTAAACACGGTTTTCCAAGTGAAAAGATAAAGCAGAATCACATTAGAGATTACTGAAGGACTCATTGCTGTTGACTTTTTTTTACAAGAGCAGTTTCGAATGTATGGGTGAACATGACCTGATGGAGAATTGTCTCTTTCTGTCCTATAGTAATCTGCACAGCAACATGAGGTACCTTTGCAAGCAAAGACTTTAAAATCTCAGAGGACCCAGAAATATAAAAACTTGATAGGACCTGCAGTGCTTATGATGGAGCACTGACACACATTCCCTGCTCTGGTTAGTTACACAGTCTGCACATTCCTTATCATAAGGATTGCTAAAGTTTTCCTTGAGGAGGACCACTTAGTCCTGAGCCATGTCAGTGACTGCAAAGCAGAAACATTCCCTTGACCAGTTCCTGCACTACAAAACAATTTGGAAATCTAAAAGTGAGATGAGTAAGATTGTGCTTGCTCCCAGAAACAAATGCACAAAGAAAACCCATGCAAGGGCACGTGCAGAAAGCCCTGCCTCACCCAAGATGTGAGAAGGAGATGCTTAAGCACTACCTTGCCTTTATGTCAGTGTGTGCTTTAGAAATGCAGCTGAGTCCTGAAGAATAGGAAACCCATGGAGAAAAATACCATATAATCACCAGATAATGGCTGCCATGTAACTCATATGTGTGAGGACATAGAAAAAACACAATTTTGTCACCAAGCCTGGGATGCTGCTACCTAACACTCGTGTTTTCACAGAACTTCTTCAACTAGGAAAAACATGTTACCTGACAAATTACATTTCCCTTCCCTGGGAAGGTGTCAAACACTCTGTATAAAATCATACTGAATAAGAAGTTTCAGCACCCTTACTAGGAAAAATGAGACTTTTCCAAAATACACTAGGGGGAAAAAAATCCACCTTTAAACTAGTTTATGTTAAGAAATTATAGTTTTTCTACAGAAAACACAGAAACATCATGACAGCATGTCTTTCTTTCCATCATTTTTTCATTCTTCTTTTATTTTATGGAGGGGTGTTATGTTTGGGTTAGGGGTTGTTTTTGTGTTATAATTTGTTTGTTACGCCTGTACTAGTATAACGGTTCTGTATAATGAGCTTTTCTCAGCAGTACGTAATCTAATACATTGCTAAAGCATTTTCTTAACATTGAGCACATATCAATATTTCCATTTGTTGGTTTCATGCCAAAAAACATGACTTTGTGGTAAGTGTGAATGTAACTGCAAAATTAGATCTATTCAAATGTTACCTGGATATGTCAGAGCTCATAACATTATTGGATAATGTTTTACTAATTGATAAGATAATGCTGTACTAATTATCAAGCCATAGCTTAGAAAAATAAAGATACATCATATGGGAATATATTGAGACATTACTCTTGTCCTTTGGCATAGAAATCAAAAATGATAACTGTTAGTATGGGCATGTACTGGCATTCTTAGGAAGCTTATCTTACATCAAATGAAATGAGGTGAAAAAGAAAAACACAAGGCTAAACTTCAACATTGAAAATGGTCTGATAGTCAAGCATCTAAAATGAGATAAAATTTCATCACTAGTTCATCAGTTCTGTAGTTTCAGCTCTTGAGTCCTAAAACCCCCATCTCTGAATGTATTGTCTCAGTTGGTTGTGGAAGTTGGTATTCCACACGCCAGAGGCTGCATTTCCCTGACTGAGATCAGTTTAACTGCAAGCAATTTGTGACATCATCTGTAAACACAAAATACACCATAATGGGATACTCACATGATATTATTTTTAACTTTTATTTGGCCCATCTAACATCAAGAAGCCTTAAGTAACTCTGAGGAGGAGGGTGTAGGAGCAGGCAAAGCAAAGACAAAGCTAATACTGTGATCTGGGCCAACATTACAAAAGAAAGATATGCAGATTTAGAGCTTCTTCTAGCCTCATCTTGATTCCAGCTGTAAATCCAGTTGGAATCTTTGCATTGACTTTAATATCTGATTAGTATTTAATTCTTTTATCAAACTCCATTTAAATCAATTTGTGTTTATATATACATATATGTATATACACATTCATATTTACACTTTCATACATTTATGTGTGTGTATATATATATATATATGCTGTAGAGGAATAGAAAGACAGATGTATAAATACACTTTACAAAATAAAATTATATTACAAACTGCAGGAAGATAATAAATAAGCCTGCCTTTTTCCTACTTGAATTCTATCAGAAAAGCACTCTACTTGTATTTCATTCTTTTTTTTTTTACATATGTTCAGGGCTTACAGCATGCTGTTTTCATTACAGATTGTCAGTGTGCTGGGAATTAAAGCCATGTTACACACAGACAGATGTTATTTTATAGAGTGTCATTCAATGTAATGGTACCAGATTTTAGCACTTAGCCTGCCTCCAACTACCCATTAACAGTTTGTGTAATTGGGGAGCAGGAAAATACCTACTCTGCATTGTAGAAATTATTTCAGGATATCTGCTTCCCAAACTTTGTGTGATGGGAGTCTTTCCCATGAGCAGTAACCATTGTTTAAAAGAAAATGTTTTAACCAGGAAAGGAGTAATTGAAAAACATTTGAATATTTCTGCTGGGCAAAGCTCCCCTTCTTACCTTTATTTCCAATCCATAATGAAGCAGAAGTCTTGCCTAAAATCCTGTGCGAATGTATCTGATAGAAGGAAACTATCTGAGAGAATATTCTGATGGCACAGTTAGCTGGTTGTTTGCATTCATTTCTGTTTTCTTTGTCGGTTTTTAAAGGAAAATTTGTGTATGTAGACAACTGTCACTTTTATTCTATCGTAAAACAACCACACATCTGGAAAGCCCTCACATTCAGCACATCACAGTCAATGATGCTAAAAGCAATCTGCTGTGTGCCTCTTCAACAGCACGCAAAATGTTATTGAGTATCAGGCAATGATATATGGTTATTGTTCTCTTGGCACATTTTTTGGATCCCAATTTGTGATGGTACGTACAAAGATGGATGGTGTTTTCTGAGAAATTTTACCAGATCCATAAGCAAGTTTACAAGAAAAAGCTGTATGCGTGGGGCTTTAATGGCTCATCCAATACAACTGGGAAAAATCTAGTGATGCCAAGCTTGATAGCCCAGTTTCTGGTGAAGAAAACTCCAGACTCCCCATACACACCTTCAACAACAGGTCCTTATTTTAAGACCATAGTCAGAGTACTGAAGCCGTGAATATCTTCTAGAGGAGTGCTTTTCCAGTGGGTCTGAACTGGAAGCAGGTCTGCACATTCATTCTTGTTTGTTGCAATCCCCACACTGGGACCTGGGCAGTGATTACCTCTAGGACAGCCCAATGCCCCAGGGTCAGCTTCACCCTGGCAGCAACCAGTTGCACCACAACTGGACTCTTAACTTTCACTATTGGCTTGTGAGCAACAGCTTCACTGGAAATTGCCTCCTTCCACAGGTGGAATACTTGTGTGCGTGTGTATGCATGCACATATGCTTGTAATCAACTCTGAACCCCTTGTGAAGAAAGACATTTGCTGGGGAAGAAGTTTATTTTTCCTTTTTGGGTACTCCTACAGTTTCTAAATTCTGGAAAAATGTCAAAAGACAGCGCACAACAGGATCATCCTTCTTTATTAGACATTTTTTGGGTTTTTCCTAACTTGCTCATGTTTTTCCCTTTGTGGAGCATTTTTTTGGCACTGAAAAACAGAATTATCCAAGTATGAGCACAAACAAATCCTGTCAAGGGTTGTACTCACCAGCTATTAGTAGTGAGTCACAATGGCATTGTGTGAAGAGTATGAGCCATGCTGGAGAGACTCACCCCACCAGGTATCTACCTACACCCAACAGCGTGCTTCAAGATCTAGAATCTCCTCTGGGGAGTTAAGCCCTCAGAAGAACAGACTGAAAGGCTGAGGAAGGGCTGCTTCACCAGGGGGAATATCTTGAGACACAGAGCCATAGACAGTACGAAGAATGGACAGAATGATCAGTGCAGTCCCTGCCATGGGAAATACCAAGGGCAAAGCTGGGTGTGTTTATGGAATGATCAGCTTTAAGGGAACATTTTTTTTTTTACATAACTTGTCCTGACTAATTCCTGGAATAAAATAATGTTCTGACTTGCTCCAGTTAGCAAAACCCAAATATCTCTGGCAATGGCAGACCATTGTCCCCACGTGTGGCTCACACACGTTCAGTTGCCACATTCAGTGTTCCTCTCTGAACACTGAATATATCCACGGACACAGGAAGGCGGCATTTTGCACCCTCCTCTCCACAAGATCTTATGCCATTTGCACTGCTTGACTACTGATTCTAGGTTAGATTGGGTTAGACTGCTATACAGCAGAACTGAGTGTACATCTGATGTTCTCTGGCACAGACACCAGAGTTTCCTTCATGATAGGGAATCTTTTAGAAAAAAATCAAAAACATACTGGGTTAAATGTGCAGAGGTAAGTTTTCCTCTTCCTACCCTGTTTTTCCTGCTTTGCCCTCCCTGGGTTGTAAGTCAAAAGGGCCAAGGTTTTATTGAGTCTTCTCACTCCCTTGCAGTTACGTTTTGAGGACCTGGGTACAGAGCCCAGGTCAGAGCAGCCTTGTGATAGTTCTAGCTCCTGTGAGGCAGCCTGTTCATTCCCCCTTCAACCACAGCTAAGAGATTGGGACAAAATGTGAACCAAGAGCTATACAAAGAGCTGCACAAATCAAACAGACAAGGAACACAATTTATATAACCAACCAGACAGTTTATGTTACAGATTCACTTATCTCAGTTGCTTTTTTAAGATAGTACTCAAAGAAAACATCTTTGTTGCAATAATGTGCAGATCTATGATGTAATGTGTCAAATTTCAATATGCTCCAATAATAAATCTCTAATCTTTACCACTCAATTGTGGTCAAAAATCTCCTGAGTCAGCCTTTGAGACATTTCTAGTGGTAACTTGACACAAGAATATTGAGTACTTTGCATTGTGATAAACATCATATTGCATGTGCTGGGTTTTTTGACTATTTTGACTGTCAGTCAAGTTTGTGGATAAATGTACCAAACAGGCTTGCAAGAATATGCTTCAACTTTACTCATAGGCCTGGACATTTTTGACACACATTTCTCTAGCTTTTGATTTAGCTTCATAAAATATCATCATTTCCCTGGGGAATTACCATCCTTCTTTTGGAACAAGTATTCTTGTTTTCTTCAAGCTATTTTGTACAACAGCTCCTAAATCATGAGTTTCTCCAGTCCATTGCCAAATCAAGACAGAACATCAAATTCCAGTCCCAAGCATGCTGGTGTCAATTTGGGTACTAGACACAAAGGATATGCTCCTGATTTGTGCCTGTGAAAGGCACAGAAGTCTCTGTAATTCTCTGAAGAGGAATTACAGGAAAATACTGCTGCATCAGTGGGGAAAAACTGTTTTCGTATTAAAGAACAATTGTTTTGCCCTATCAGAAATTTTGTCTGCAGGACTTACCAGATAAAATGAACATCAAAAGTTTTTAAACCAAAATAAAACAAACAGAGGAATAATGCAGGCATTGCTCTCCCTTTTGTCTTATGTTCAAAGCCCTGGTTCATCACTGCATTCCTCTCCTTGACTTTGGTGACCATCTAGGCGGTCAGAAGGCAGCATGCACACACTGGCACGCCCTCCTGCCATACTCTTTCTGAGCATACTCTTTGGGAGCTGTAGCTCCCAAAAGGACACGGGAAATGTGCACAACTTTGCATTCATTATGTCCAGATGACTTTGCCAAAATGCAGTAGAACCATCTGATTTTCTAAATACTCTGAACTTCTGTCATATCTTGAAAGTAAACTGTAATGGTCCTTCACAAATCTGCTTGTTCCACTCTTTATGTTCCCAGCCAAGGCAAAGTAACCATTTTTTCCTTCTTTCCCTCCCTTTTTTAGACTCTCAAACTATTTGATTCACACATTAGGCTCATCTATTTTTGTGGATCATTTCTATTTTTATCAGTCCATTTCCATTTATTTTCGTCTGGAAATGGGCACTGCTGGCTGTCAATTAAGATCTGTTGATTAAACATCCCAGGTCCTAAAGGATTTATCAAATTATGGCAACTCAAACTTCCTTACCCACCTTCTGTTTGATAGTATATTATAAGTTGATAAGCATCAGCAGTTGGCATTTATCAAGCAGAGATGCAGGTTAGCCACTGTTTGGCAATACTTTTCTACGCTTGAATTTGTTCAGAATACACATCCCTTCAATCTTCAGCTTATCTATTGCAAAGCCATCTTTTGACACTGGAATCTCATCTTCCCTGAGCAATGGCAGAAGGGATTTAATAAATAAGGTAATTGTGACAATCGCATAATTCCCTCCAGCCTCATATTTCAAAGATCTAAGCCTCATGCAAGCAACAGAGTTCTCCATGGACTGACCCCACAATAACAATCACACTTCACCTTTAATTCCAGCTAGATCGTGTCCACTGTTTCAGTTTCAGTTTATGTTAATACTCCAGGCCATGAAGTAGTATGTCCAGGGAAGAGCTGCATGACTTGTTCATCTCCTCTAAGTCCGAGGGAAGAGCACATTAAAACTCAGGCAGAAAAACAGGCAGGTAGTTGAGAGTAGTTCGCATTGTCCAGGGTTAAAACAGCCCAGAATGATTAACTATGTCCTCAGACAGAAATAGCACAAGATAAGAAATATTTGGACAAAGCGCATCTTTTTCCCCAGATCTTAAGATAATAACACCATGAGTATGAGTTAATAATACAAATCAGCAATCCTTACTTTTAAAATGTCCTAAGACCAGTAGCCGAAACATTGGTTTCTCCTAAGGTAATAAAATAGTGTGTAAAGTATGGCACACATGAAAAAGAGCACAGAAGGCTGGACACTGAGTTCTGTATAACTTATCAGCAGGGTGTTGGGGCCTTTTTTCTTTAATTTGTTCCAAAGCTGTATTTCAGATCAGTTGTGATGACTATAATACAGAACTACCTTATGAGGAACAGCTGAGGTCACCTGGTTTGTTCAGCCTGAAGAGACTGAGGGGAGACCTCATTGTGCTGTTCAACACTGTCATGAGGGGAAGCAGAGGGGCAGACACTGATCTCTTCAGTCTCAAGCAGCAACAGGACTCAAGAAAACAGCTGAGTCAGGGTAGGTTTAGGTTGGATATCTGGAAAAAGTTCTTCGCCCAGAGAGTGTTTGGGCACTGGAATAGGCTCCCCAGGAAAGTGGTCACAGCACCAAAAAGCATTTGGACAACATTCTCAGGCACATGATAGGATCTTTGGGATGTCCTGTGCAGGGCCAGGAGTTGGACTCGATGATCCTTGTGGGTCCTCTCCAACTCAGGATATGCCATGCTATGCTATGCTATGCTATGCTATGATTCTATACTATAATCCTGATGGGTCCCTTCCAACTGAGCATATTTTATTCTATCAATTTGGTGGGGAGTTAATTTCATCATATAGCATTCGGTACAGGAGTTATAATTGCTCAGTTTATCCTGATGATTCAAATAACCCACAGAGAAGCTGTAATTTTGTAAGTGATTCAAAAAGTTTTTATGATAGAAAAGGTATTAACAAAGGAAAAATTAACAGAGAATATTAGGAAAAAACTTCCAGATGGCAAGATGTATTAGTTGGTGAATAACTTCCCAAGGGATGAGGTGGAAGTTGCATTGTCTGGAACTTTAAAAATAGACTCTGACAAATATAAGCAAACCTACAATAAGCAATGATCTTGCAACAACAAGAACTGTTCAGTCTCTTCTCTCTCTTCTTCTTCTTGCTCTTTTTTACAGTTCTCATCCCCTTGTTCAGGGACTGTCCTCTCCGTGTGTACTCAAGCGGCTCCAAAAATCAAGAACCGTGGCACTCACCTTCATCACCAGATTAGGCACTTCCAGTGTTAAATCCACAACTGGCAACAGCTTAGGTGGCAAAATACTACAGCTGGAACTGAATCCATCATAACCACTACACTTCAGCAAAGAAGGTATCCAGAATATTCATTCTCTTTAGCCTTAAATTACGTGGAAAAACCACAAGGGCCTGTACAAACTTTTTAATACAAGTAAATGAACCCTTAAAAACAGCTGTCAATGAGGGTGAAGTGAGGAAATAACAGTTAGCAAAAACACAGACGTATTTCGTGTCCTATAAGGAAAAAGGTGGTGCAAAAATATGAAGCAGCATATTTGCTTGTTTTTCATGAGTACAAAAGCATCTTGGTTCTCAAATACCAAGAAAAATTACAAGCAAAAGAGAATATGTGAGATTATCAAACATCTTGGTGATACTAGAAAGCAGAACAGTGTTTAGGGTGGCACACACAGTTAATACTCATTGTTTCATTTGCAACTGACCTAAAACGTGATATGTTAGACAACAATTTATTCAATGTTTTTAAGAATACAGTTGATACAAAAATCAAGCTCAGTTTTTAAAATTACACCTTACTGCAAGGAAAAAAGTAAGATCATACACTTATTGAGCGATTCCTATTCAGACAAAAGAATTTTCTATATTTTTGATGCTGTAGGATCTATGAATGAATATAGTTCCAAGGTATTTTAATATTACCTAACTTAATTTTCAAAAAGAATAGAGAAATCTAAAAGCTTGACTTTCAAATACTCCTTAATTCATCCAAACAAAGAGTTTGTGGTGGTACAGATGCTTTCCTACAGGGGTGCCATCACTTGGATCTCTTGCATGGATTTTGTTGTCAGTCTGAACAAAATTATGGAATAACTACTTGATGAGCTGGCTGATCATCCATTTAGTGAATCGTAATTCTTGCTGTATGAACTGGCAATGGAAAACTGAGCTAGACGGTCACTCTAATGCAAGGGGAGAAAATTGGCTTTCACACAACCTGCTTGGCTTCCAAACTACGCTGCCTAAGCACTCCCAGAGCACCTAGGCTGTACACTTGATGAAAATTAGGCTGTTGCTTAAACATAAATGTTTAAGAAAATCAAATCAGAAATATTTTTCTATGAACCATTTAAAATTTAAAAATGGAAAACAGGCATATGTCCACCACTTTTAAATGCCAATTTCCAGAACTCCTATATCCCACATTATGTCAGTGAGGTAACTGAGCTTGATCCTCTCCTGTACCTGAGAAAGAGAGAGAGGAAGAGCTGCATTAGCTGGCTCTTGTTTGCTGAATTTTTGAGCCAAACACTCCACAGCCAGAGCTAGAGCCATGTTCAGTCAGCTTCAGCTTCTCTTGATGGCCTGCAGCCTTTAACAGAAATGCGGGGCTGCTTGGACACCTCTTTTGAGTTTGCCCTTGTGTAGAAACGTCGCTCTAAAGAAGATCTCTCTCCTGGTCGGCTGTGACCTCTTTGTACCTGACATTAGGTGTTCCAGCCTACTCTGCTCCAAGCACTGTTCTGCTGCATGTTGTGCATTGCATTTGTCAGGCTGCATTTGAGCCCAGATGAAACATTTCACTTTGTTCTGCATCTGCACCCAACCCACCAGGTGTCTGCTAGGGAAGGAACATCTTCAACAGCACGCACTGGTTACCAGGTCAAACATATGGGATTTAAACCACAGAATCATTTATGGCATAAGCTGAGGGTACTTCAGAAACCTCCTCCCTCCTTGCAGACTGCACCGAATGGGACAGGCTGCAACCTTGAAGGAGCAGTTCCACAGTTAAGACACTGGGTGGCTTGGTGAAAGCAAGTCCTTGTTTAAAGACCATTCATTGAAGGAAGCCAGCCTGCCTCTTCTTCCAGCAGAAACCAAATGTGCTGGCCAGCAAGGCATGCATAAAGCTTATCATCCTGCTCAGGGTGTTCCCATAGGATTCTTGATTGGGACTGGAGACAGAAGAGAAAATTTATTATTCTAGAGAATAGTTGCAGTCTGCATATGGGAATGAGTCTGGTGGAACTGAATTTTCATTTTTTTTGTTACCGTTCATGCATGGACAACTTGGCGCAACAGATTGTTATTTACATCTGCTGACGTGCTACAAAGAGAGACAAATTTGCAGGGCCACATTCGGTTCATACCCCACATAGCAATGAGCAGCTAAAGCTGAACATTAAATGTCATAACCTCTATGGAAACCTCAATGAAGTAAAAAATCGATATGCCTCAGTGCTCACCAGAAAAATTATCATGCAAAGGGAGCACCCTGTGTGTTTTCTTGAATAACACTGAACAATTACAAAATGCTGCCAGGGTAAGTAAGGGTGATCTAGCAGAAATCTTTGTACATAGAAGATGGCGAATTACACCACATTTCCTCATCTGTCTGACCCCTCCTCACTGCTTTATGTAGCAAAGAAGAAATTGCTACCCCTATGAATTGTGTGTGAATTTACAGGCTGCATCAGCTGAAGTACAGAGCAGGCAGTTTCACAAGGATTCAAGCTGTTAATGGCTAAAATTCTGGCAAACATTAAAGCTTCCTTAGGACTAAGCCTTGTTCTTGCTGAAGTTAACACAGCCAGTTCTCACCCTTCCTGGGTCCGCAGGAAGGGCAGCTGGGATAAGTATCATGTGAAAGTCTGGTTGGGAGCCGGGACACCTGTGGAGCCTGTTTGGCTCTGGCTTCTGTGTGTGTAAGGAAAGGCAAGCTGGAAGAGTCTGTGTTTTATGGATACTCTCACTCACCTCTCCCACAGTCACAAGGTGAGCAGTGCTTTTAGGCTTGTGGCACTAAAAGTGGAGTTTTTCAAAGTCTTCCTCTCACAGAAAAAAAAATCTGTAACTTACCTACTATTAAATAGTGTCTGAGTCTGCAGCTCCTCTGCTTTTCCATCTATAAGTAACCATGGATATAAATGTCATTGTCAATAGGTTTCCATTTGGGAGACTACTTTTGATCAAAGTGAGCACAAGAAACTTCTTCCATTGAAAAGAATGTGGTATTTATTAACCAAAAATCACACAGCCATTAGAAAAAGACTTAAAACTTTACATGAACATTTAAAACACATCACATGCCCATAACCTTCCATATATTTATTAATTCCAGTTTTAGCTGGTTCACTTTACCCATCCCCTAAAAAATGCCAGGCTTGGTAAGACTTATTTCATTTCTAGAAATTATGTCTCCTCCAAGTGATTTTTTTTTGCTTTCTCCTTTAAAATTAGTATCTTCTTCACCATACCTAGGTTTTATTTCTTTTGTGTTCCTACTCAAATTCCCTGGAGGCTGTGAGCCACCAGGTGAACCTTACCAAACTGGTTTGCTCTTCCCTCTGAAGGGGAGATGGAGGCTGTTTTTAAGAGGTTTTCTAGAATTTTCTGCCTGGAAAGCAACAACTTCAAATTTGTGGAGTTCTCTAAATAGTTAGATATGCAGCATTCATGGAAACATATGTGGATGTAGCTGGGCATACACAAGACAGGCAGTATCCTAAGACAGAAGGCTGTCAGGAATAGGAAAGTGTATGGGTTTAGCCTCAGCTGGCAACAAAGCACCACACAGCCACTCACTCATTTTGCCTTGGACTGGGGGGAGAATTGGAAGGGTAATAGTGAGAAATCTCACGGGCTGAGATAAAGAGAGTCTAATAGGTAACGCAAAAACTGCACACTCAAGCAAACAAAAAAAGGAATTCATTCACTACTTCCCATGGGCAGGCAGGTGTTCAGCCATCTCCAGGGAATTCAGGCTTTGTCATGGGAAATGGTTACTTGGGAAGAAAAATGACATCACTCTCAATGTCCCTGCCTCCCTCCTTCTTCCCACAGCTTTATATACAGTGCATGACATCATATTGCATGGGATATCCCTCGGGTCACTTGGGGTCAACTCCCAACTTTTTGTGTATTGCCAGCCCATTCACTGGTGGGATGGGGTGAGAAACAGAAAAGGCCTTGGCTCTGTGTAAACAGTGCACAGCAATAACCAAAACATCCCTGTGTTATCAACACTGTCTTCAGCACAAATCCAAACCACAGCCCCTTACCAGGTACTAGGAAGGAATTTAACTCTACCATAGCCAAAACCATCACAAAAAGGACTGCACTGCTCACGCCAGATGTCTGTGACTTGATGGTTTATGACAAGGGAGCAGAAAAGCAGAATAGCTGCAGGTATTTTCAAGGGAGAAGCTGTGTGTTTGGGATGGCAAACTCTCCTGAGACTGAGGGTACGTGTCCTCTCCAGAAGCACCAGTTGCTGCCTTCACTCCACTCACACCTTTGAAAGGGGAGATTCAGCCACTCACCCATCCCACACCATGAGCAGTTCAGATATGGCCAGCCCCCATTTCCTCATCCTTAGGGTAGGAAAATTCAGTTCTATGTCTCTTGAATAATGAACACACACACTCCACAGTGACTGGCATTGGTCAGGCCTGCAGCAATAGAATCTTTGTAAATGACTCTTCCAGATAAGCACAGAGGATTTTCCCCACACTGGTTAGTCCTCAAGACATACCATTTGTTTCCAGATAACCTCAGGCTTGAACATGAGTTATTTTTCACTGAGAACTACTTTGAATCTGGGCATGAACTAATCTCCTAAGAGGAATCCTTAGCAAACAGAGCAACTCCTTTCGTTTGTTTGGTTTTTAAGTAATGAATGAAAATTCACTTTTGCCAAACCTGTAGCCAAATGCCTAGACAAGAGCATGCATTTCAAAACCCCACTAACATGTAAGGGAATCACAGCTTATGTTTTGTTTGAGTCTGCATATTTGAAGAGAACTTATAAACTCACTTAACTCACAAATTTTTGAGAGAAGCCTTGTCAAGGACATATGAAATAGAAACACTGGCCTGATGGTGCTCAAGAATCACTGGCATCAGGCCTAACTCATTATTTTATGAAGGATCTGGCAGTCAATCAATGGGAAATTATCTGTGCTGTATTGACATAAATCATAATTGGTTTCCCTTGAATGCCATGCCAAATCCTTAACAGAATGAGTTACTGTATGCTTTATACAAGTTTTCTTTCTTTATCAGTTCAGTTTAAATCTGTCTTTGAATGCAGATGAACAGTGGCAACCCCAGCAGAGCAATCCCTTGGGAACGCAAGAACTGCCATACCTAACCCAGCATCCTGCATCTTACAAGAGATAGTATCTGAGGTCTCAGAAGCCAGAGAAGTGAGAGAGAAAATGCATCTGTTCAACCATGCATTGGGATTACAGGAAGCAGGATTTTAGGAGACTTTTTTTTCTTCTCTAAATGGGAAATGTGGCTGCATCTTTTTTTTCCCTTTCTGCAACTTATACATAGCATTTGCATGTATGTGCCTATCAATATAGCATCACATTCACATCCTCAAATTTTGCTCAGAAACTGATTTCTTGCTGAGTATGACCTTTTTTTTAGAACTTGAAGGAAGAGCACAGCAAAGCAGCACTTTTCTTTGTCCTCTGGTTCTCTACTGACAGTTTCTTCTGTGGGTACAAGAGTTACTAAAGGTCATGGTATCAACCTGGCCTTCCAGTGCTGCTTGGCACACTCTGACCAGCTGATCAAGTGTCTGAAGAGACCTAGCACAAAATAAAGGAAGCTTTACCTTGAGGACTTGCCACCTTGCTCGCAGTCATCTTAGCAGTGGAGTTTCCTCCAAGAGCGCTGCTAACACAAGGACTGCCAAACTCTCTTTGAAGTCTGTGGCATCTCTGATGATCAGTACCCAATGAGGCTAACACCAGCCTCTCTTTCTCTCCAGATTTGTTTTCTCCAATTAAAAAAGACTGGAGAAGCAGTGTTGAGGGTTACTCTCTGAAGCCCTGCTACCTCCCTGTTCTTGGACAGAAAGAATGAGAAAATGAGAGAAAAAGAAAGAAAAAGCTGTAAGAAAGGAAAAGGATGGGTCTGGCAGGGTTTCACATTCACAACTTTCTGGTGAATGGGAATGTTTTCCATCACACTACAGGCAATGAACCAAACTCCATCAACCAAACTCAAACTGGCTCTGCCTTCCTTTCTGAAGCAAATCCCAGGGCCTGGAGCAGACCTTGCCTTGCAGAGCCACTGCTGAAAGGGTCAACTGAGCTGCAGCAGTCACATTAAAGGAAGAGCAGCTTCAGTGAGTTCATGGCAAGTGAGAGCAAACATAGGCTAATGCAACACTAACACTGCAGTAAATCTCTCCTCCTGATTGCTCTTTTTTTTCTCCCTGGCTTTTGTTCCTGTATTTATTATACATATTTTCCAATCATACACCAAGAACTATTCTACTTTTAAATTCTTGGTGAATTAATAACTTCTAAAGCACACAAACTGGCATTTAGAAACTTCTTGTCTTTTTTTTCTATTTTTTTTACTTTTCTTTTTTTTTTTTTCAACAAGTTGTTCTAAGTTGAAAAACACATTCCAGGATGTACTTCCACCAGCCAAAATAAGCATACTTTGTATCTGTTCGGGCACGAGGCATACATCTTAGATGCACTTGTATTAACTCACTAACCAACACAGACCCAGACTTAAAATGGCCTGTAATTTCTTGGCACTTGAACTGTGTACTTACAGTAATATCATAGGCTGACAGTTTGTTGATTAAAAGCAAGCCAAGTAAAGCACATGCAGATGTCAGTGCTTGATTTAAATGATTATTCACATACTCTCCTAGGTTAGATGGAAAAAACCCCACATTTCATTCTGCAGCATAACAATGTAATACGTAATTTGGAGTAACAACGTTTTTTCCCCTCTTTAGTAAAATTGCTCTTACTATAGGTCTGTATAATACCTACATCAAGTTTTAAGTGATCTTTTGAATATCTTTCCCCAGTATTGTATTCCCTGGAGCTATTC
>QWTY01042717.1:7337-19027 GCA_008033365.1 Pseudorectes ferrugineus
TTTGATATCAAAGCCATATAGTTTTGAATATGAAACAGTCAAAAATCAGAAGTAAATGAACAGTCAGTATGTTTTATAAACAAAGTAGGAAATATAGCTCATTACTAATTTTGAGCAATGCAACTCACCTACACTAGTGAATTCAGAACAAAGTTAAATTTGTTTCTGGGTTTCCTTTTGTTTTTGGAAATGGGCTCAAAGCAGAGCTGGATGTGAGACACTGCAATACAGAACAGTCGACTGCTGCCACGTGGACTTGCTAAAGTATGTCATTAGTTACTTTGTTATGCGCTGTGCAAAGATCAAGAATGAATAATTCAGAGGATGAAATCCACTCCTTGATGTGGCTCGTGAAGGAGATATATTCTCTTTCTTGCTCAGCCCCAGACCTAGGAGATCTGCTGAGGAGAAAAGATGAAGACAAACATCACTGGGATTGAAGAGAGATATCAGAGACTTCAGGGTTTGCAAAGAAAATATTAAGGGTCAGGGAATATCTATGTAATAATTTCAAAATCCATATAATACAAAAAAGTGAGGTTTTACTTCCATTTGAAAAGGGACTGATAAGGAACTTAGTTTAGTTTCTTGAGAACTGTTTTCTCTTCATGTTCTCTTGATCAAAACCCCTATTGAATGGGAGGTAAGTTCCTTATAATTTCAGTGAGGTCAGGACTTCCATTTTGACTGCCAAATATTATGTAGTGCTGGTTCCCAGGTGAGAAGCTAGGGATTTTCTCTGACGGGGGAGGGGGGAACACTAGAATACCCACAAATAAAAGAAGGAAAACTATTCCACTTATGTGAAGACATCAGTTCTCCTCTTTGATGAAAAGCCATTTTTCCTGCCTGCCATGGAAATCTCTCAGTCCTTCTACAGACTACATCAACTGAAAACACATTCATCTTTCCACACCATTTAGGCCATTGCCTACTTAATGGAACATATAATGGGATGAAATTGCCACCTGGTGGTTGAGATATGGGACAGCTCCCAAGGGTATAATTATAAACTATTTTTTGATATTCCAATAATACTGGTATGAAGATGTGTTCCTGCCTCTGGGTTTAGTTTGTATAATGGTTCATAAAAATCAATGGCATTGTTTTCCTTTGTATTTTCCCTAGTTGCTGAAGACACCTATTTTAAATATGATTTAGCTCTATGTATGAGCTGAGGGCTATGAACTCTGGACTGAAATATGGTTGAAGGAGCAGAGGACAGAAGGGGTAATAGTGAACAGTAATGTATTAAGTTGGAAAGAGATAGTGTCAAGCTAAGTGCTGCACTAACTTTGTTTTACATGAGACAGACATTGCTGATCTAACAAGTGCTGCCAATACAGAGAATGTTAAATAATATTAAAATAAGTCCAGATACTAACAGTCAAAAAGCCCATACCTCTGTATTTTTTTGAGAGACTACCAAGACAAGTAAAGAAAAACTCAAGTTGAAGGAAAAAGGAGAGAGAGGTGGCATGTAGACCATGTTCATCACTTTCAGTTCTCCTGAACTAGAAGAACAAGATTTGATAGGCATGTAAGGCAAAAATGCATTTATTGATTTTGAGATGGCAGGTTGATTTGAAAGGAACCTGTAGAGAGGCTGTCATTTCCATAGATGCCTGTGCTACCTCCAGGCATGTGGCAACATACACAGAGTTATCCTGCAAGAAGGAAAAGAATCTGACATGTAGAGTAGGAAGGAATCAGACATACTTCTGAAAGATGTAAATCTATGGAAAGGAGGAATGCCAAAAAATATGGTTAGTAGTAAGTTGTATCTTAAATTGCATCTGAGGGGTATGTTGCAAAGAGATTTGGAAACACACATGCTAAGCCATCTTGTCAAAGAACGCAGAGGACAACAGACCAGACACCTGTGATCCAGGTTTTGTTTAAGCACTTTTCTGAGAACTTTGATTTGTTTTAAGTGGTGCAATGGATATTGGCATGGGGACCAACTGCTTAGGGCATAGAAGTGATAGCAATGAAGCACTGTTTCCTTTTTGCTATCAGGAAGATGTGATCCCATTTCAAGTAGTTAAGAAGGAAAGAGGCAAGCATTCCCTGGCACTTTCCAAAATTCCAGTAAAACTAAGCTGTGCCTCCCAGAAGGATGAAGCGTTGGCACAAAGTTGTGGCTGAACTGTTCCTGTCATGAGAAAAAGAGACTAAGGGAGAAAAAACCCAAAACTGCTGTGCTGTTCTGTGAAGACAGCTGTAAAGGGTCAGGTTTGCTGTTCCTATGAGTGATTGATGGGGGGAATCAATCCTGTATTGACTACTGCTCCAGAATTACTGCTCCTGTATCCCTATTTTTTCTTAATTGGTGGTGGCAGCAGCAGCAGGCAGCCCAGGTAAAATAAGCAGAATGGCTGTTTGATCCTTTGCCTGCTTCCTGGATACTCTGGGCAATATCTACTTTGCTTGGTTCTTAGGCAAGGCTGTAACTAAATTATATGTGCTGACTTCTAAGAGGCGTTAGTCTTGATGCAAGGCTGTGACAGAACTGATTCAGTAAAATAAATGACAGCCCTTCTTGAGCTTTTTCCATGCCAGTATGGAAATATCCTCCTGAAACGAAATAGAGCCTTTGCCACATCAGACTCCTCAGCTGGTTCTGCTCTTCAGTACTGTGTCTCTGGCCCTACCATCTTGCTACTTTTCCTAGTCACCCCTTTCTTCCCATTTCTACTTTTTTATAGTTTAGAAAATAGCTAATGACAATTAGAATTATTTCTGTGGCAAATTTATGAGACCAAAAGCACTACCACCACCACCAAGGAATGTAAGAAAATAGTGACTTTGTGTGGTCCAATGAAGTGGATCTTATGGGGAATAATGACATCATCAAATTTGGAAAAGATTAAACTGAATAGCACTGAGACAAAAAAACCACCCCATGTTACCAACAGTGGAGCCTGCTAGGGTCTGGAATAGTCTCCTGAGGAATTACTCTAGTCACTTTAAAGAATACACTGCTTTGTAGTAGTCTCCAGGGAAATGGGCTAAGTGTAATCTACCAGGCCATTTTTATCTCTTCCTTATGTGTCTCCAGGAGTTGTAGTCATGCGCTTCATTACTTCAGTCACTGAGTTCACAGAGCAAGATCAGCTATCAGAATTTCTTCTGCCAATGTATGGATTTAAGCACTGTGTTCACCAGTATGTGCTCCATCCTTTCCAAGGAGGAGAGACGTGAGGAAGGCGGAGGGTGACAGGGCAGGGAAGCTGCTGAGTTTAAGACTCATGGTTAGTATGCTGTGCAGCCAGACAAATCAATCGGCCCCTGCCTGGGCATCTTAATCAGAAGCGTGCAGTTCACTGCAGTGGCTAAGTGCTGCCGTGCTGGTGATGGCATCTTTTTCAGAGACACTATTGATTGCTCTTCTCTCTCTTCTGAGAAGAGATTCCAACTGTGTAGACAGCATCACGGAGAGAGCTGGTGGAGAAGTGCCCCCTTACAGCTCTACAGGATTAGGATCGACAGTTTAATTTCCCTGGGGACAGGCAAGCTGTCATTCTACTTCATCCAGACTAGAGTGGGAAAGAGGAAGGAGATGCCTGTTTGAAAGGTCCATTGATTGTGTGAATGAGCCTGGTGTAAGGCCAAAGATGATGCAGTCCTAGAACCATGCAAACTGGGGCCAGGGAACCCATGTTTGGGAAATGTTTTTTGAGGGAAACCTACTTTCACAGTGAAATGGAAGAGAAGCATATTGCAGAATGACCTTTTCAGGGAGAAGAGGATCCCTGGGCTGGGTGGCATCAGGGTGGAGATATTATAATCCTTTGGCAATGCCAAAATACCAGACAGTTAAAAAAACCCCATGATGTTCTGTGTAGGAGTACCTTTTGGTCTCTGTGTGTTTATCTGTACCTGCAAACATCTGCTTAGATCCTCCCCAGTAATAGTCTTGTGACTTTTAAATTGCAAGTTTATTATATGTAAGAAAAAGGTGATGTACCATAGTTAAAATACATTTTCAAGAAAGCAGGAGATGCAATGTGAGCACACAAACCACATTATGTATTTATGATAAATTCCTTTACACCATAAGTAGAACTTTAAAACTTGAATTCCTTTATTCTCTCTTAAGAAACCAAAACAAAACCAGCCATACCTGTATAAAACATTCCATGCTGACAACAAATTAAGTCCATCCAGTTACATGTTTAATGTGGGCTATCCAGTGTGCCTTCCATGTCAAATCTTCTGGGAACAGATTTATGTAGTCTCATCTGCTGTGTTTCATTATACTGTATCATCAAGAAGAAGACAGCCAGGTCTGAAGCAGTGTTATAGTGTCTTTTTTTTGAAAGGACTGTTCATAACTGTACCAGCTAGTTGCCAGGTCTATGCAGATTTAGACACAAATTTTTATAACACTGACATAGTTATAACATAGAATTCTCTCCCTGGTTTGTTTAGTTGTGAAAGACCTGCTATTGTAATTTGAGAGCTATTGAGAGTTAGCAACCTAGCTACACCTTTCCTGGGTATGACAATTTTACCAAAAATAGATCCTGAAAAATGCAGCTGGTGCTTCTAACTTTGTGTCCTTGTCCCCCAAATAAACCAGGATGGAGTGCCACATGATATGAAAGCAGGAGAGGGTAAGGTTTTAGTTGTAAGGCTGGGGATATTGCATGAACAATTATCAGGATGTGAGAGAATCAGGAAGGTTTGCTGGAAAATATTCAAGTGAGGAGAATATCTTCACCAGATAGGTTCAGGTAGGGTTGAATCCATATCAGGAATTATATGTCTATATAAACTACATGTAGTTCTAAAAGAAGTAAATTATCCCCACACTGATTAAAACACTTCCTCAAAGGTACTGCAGATCTGTACTTAATGCAAAGAGCAGCAGAGTGTTAGCTGTGGATTTGTATGTGTAAGGGGAAGGGAGTGCTATTTTCTTTGCATTCACTGCTGTCTGAGGTCTTGTTCCTCCTTTCAACCAATAAATCAACTGCCAACCTTGTTTTTTTATTTCTGGGCCCCTCTTGCCTCTGCATTGACTGTCATGTGGGAGATTCGTGTCTGTGGGAGCTCACTGCTAATGCAGTAATGAGGGGTATAAACAACAGTGCAGCACTGAGACTGAACTACCTAAATAACAACTTTTTGGTGATGTTTTCACTATTCTTATGTGCAGAGCATTGGGGAGGCTTGAAAAGAGATTTCCTTTTTTTTTTTTGTGGAGGAGAAACTCAATTATGCAGCAGGATTTGGCCCTTATTTGACTGAAGCTGTCAGAAAAATGAATGTCTGATGAAGATTGAATCAGTTTAAAAACAGAGTAAAATTTTTTTCTACAGAAAAGGTGGAAATAAGGGCCAGCCCTGCTGGAGAAGTAAACCAAGGAGTTTGCAGTGTGTTTCAATGTGACCTCCCATTCCCCCTCATTATCTTCCACTTATTAACCCTGATCTAACTGTTATTGATGGCTCTATTATTCTGCTTGGGACAGCAGCGACAGTCTCACTGACCTTGCCCTGGGTGATCAGAAACTCATTTAATGCTCAGCATACTCTTTGCAGAGGTATACTGAGGGAAAAAGTAAATTCAGCATGAGAAACAGGCACTTGTTTTTACAAGGATTTCTTGTGATGCTATTAATTATCTCAAGAGGTGCATTATTCTCCATTAAATATACTGAAAACTTGTCTAAATTCCTCTTCAGTCTAAGAGATAAAGGTTGCAATAAGAACAAGATAATAAGAATTGCTAATCCTTGATGCTGCATAGTGCTAATTGTGGGAAAATAGCCCAGCAAAGCAAGACTAAATGAAAAACTAAGGGTCCAAGATTTTATGTGCTTTCATGATTCTCTCTTACTAGCCTGCCTACCTCTTGGGCAGTACCATTAGCTGCTTTCTGAACACTCAGTGTCACAGAGAATAAAATTTCACTTCCCACTCTCATATTTGTGTAGTTGATTTATTGGCTAAATGACAACACTTCTATTCTGTAAAATGTATATAATCACAATAATTGCCCACTGTCAGGAGCAGATCATGAGCACTTCATGTACATGGAGAAAAATTGAAACTCTTAGAAAAAAATAAATGAGAATTGTATCTGTCTGGCTCTTCCCTGAAGACTGGAATTTTATGGTACTCTGGCTTGGTACTGAGGCTTGGGTTTTTACATGTGAAGTTGCAAGATTTAGGCTGCAAGAAATTAATACGTTTATATTTATTTATTTAATCTTATATAGATATATTTGTTTATAATAAAGCTATAATGTATCTCTCTTTTTTTGTGGTGGAAATGGTTTAAAAAGTTAATCTTCTGTAGTAATTATTTCCTTCTTCTATATCTCTCAGTTTCAGCAAAGGAAATAGTCAGTCTGTTGATTAATCACTGGTTTTAATTCCCTGTTTTGGTGCACTTGCATGTAACTCCACTGCTTGCATCACACATACTATGCAGGAATATTTAATTGCTTTAAAATAAGGTCATTGATGGAAGTAAAACAGATGTGCTTTCCATCTGCTCACACAAGCAGGCATATGAGTGCTTTGGTTTTAGATAAATACTGTTTTGAAAATCTAGTAAATCTAGTTTCACCATCAAACTAGACCTTTTAGTCTTAATGGAGATAATTCTGTTGGCGTGCTTGCTAATTGGAGATGAGAAGGCTGAGATTCTGAAAATGCCGGGCTAAATTGCATACAGACACATGAAAAACCATGCACATGTTCTTTGTTTCAGAGGTACTTCATGTCATCACTCCTAGTGTCAGCAGGAAACTTATAAATTATCTGTTTAACAAATGTAGAGCACAGGAGGGTACAAAATAGTATTTGGTTAAAATGAGAGGACATTGGTTTTTCAAAAAGGATGTCCAAATAGTCTATCAAAAATGTGTGTGTGTTATAGTGAAAACCTCAGATGTACATTCCTCCTGGATGTTGAAATATTAGGATCACACAAGATGGATCACCATTGGAAACAATTCTGTGATCACTATGAAAGTGCTCTTTAATGGATTTCTGATTTTTTGGGGTTTGTTTTGTATTTACCTTCATGTTTCATGTCATTGGCTCCTGATGCTCTATTTCTTACGTTTGTGTGTCTTCCAGTAGTATTCAAGTTGTAACAGATTAGCAGCTACTGAATGACTGAAGGTAAAAAAGTCAAAACATGTTCTTCTTAGCAATGACATTTCTCTTCTTTCAGGGATTCCTGTATTAGAGACTGATCTGAGGCAGAAATAGCCAGATCTCCATGAAACCATAATTATGTGGATAAAATGTAACAGCCAGGCAGAGCTCGATAGCTACTGTCCCTGTTTATGTTGGGGCTGAATTTGCCCTTGACAATTCTACTAACAAGTAAGTGAGGAACGGATGGTTAGGCCACAAGCAGGGATTGATAAATCCTGTTGCAAATTATGTGTTTACCCTTTGGAAACATTGAAAACATCTGAATGTGGTGTCCTGTAGGTGTTAAGTTCAATTGTCCAAACATTACAGTAGGAAAGAAAATCATCAAATTGAAGACCTTTTAGATAATTGAATCCAACTGATAACCCAGCACTGTGAAGTCCAATACTAAACCTGTAGTGCTCAAGGACAGGATTTAAGGGTGGACTCAGGGACTGTTCAGAACATTACTGCTCACATAATTTTCTAGTCTCCTTGTTATTCACCCTCCAACTCAGTTGTCTGGAGTGTTTCTGCCTGCCCTCAGGTGCCACAGAAGTCTGAATTCTGCGTGTGTTCTTTTTGGACTTGAATCTCTGTGGTACCAGTGTGAATGAAGGTAGGGTCACTAATCTCAGTGAAAGACCATGCAAAAGTAGTAGGAATGCATGGAATCAATCATGCTGGGTGAATGTCCTACTGAGAATGTAGCAGAAGTGCTACAATCAAAAGTACTGTGAAGTTCACCTTCAATAGAAGCAGTTTGGCTGATATGTCATGTTTGTAGGTTCTGAAAATACAAAAGAAGGGTGATCGCAAAAATAAAATCTACATCTGTACATGCCTGTATCTTTAAGGTGTTTGTTTAAAATCTAAGTGTGATTCAGGAACTGGGTTTGAAACAAAAGTGTTCTGTCCCTAAACATATGATGTCAATTGTCTGAGTTGTACTGAGATGACTCTTCCATTGCTTTGGCTGACCACTATAATAATTACCCAAGGAACTGATTTTACTGTGTCTCTATCCCAGGATTAAGGTATATATTTATTTTGCCTCTTTGCACCATAAATCTGGAATGTGTCTGTGGTGAATCTCTGAGCCTGCTCTGAGTGCAATGAAATAGTTTTATGAGTGCCAAAATAATTCCATTTCCATTGCTGAAACTCAGATAGAATCAGATTTCAGAACCCAAGCTATTCAACTTTGACCATTTAAGGATATAACCTAGGTGTAGAGGAGGAGGGTGAAGAAAAGCAAATAAGAGAGAAAACATTCTCAGAGAAAATATTAGGAGTCACCTGTAACTGCTGAAAATGGCTCATTTTTGTAAGAAGGTAGAATGTTGACATCTTTGTTTTTTTCAAATCTTCAGTGGTTCCTCAAGTCTCCCTAAACTACTCTCCTTTCTTGAATTCCAGTGATTAACTGTGGGAGCAGCAGTATTTTAGGAAGTTTTATTTGTTAACAATTTTCTAAATTAAGATTTTTTTATCTTTCAGGAACCATGGATGTATTGGGAACTTAATACCATCTTATTAATTCATGTGACTAGAGGAAAAAGGAGCAGAATCTAAATCTCTCCAAACACATCACTGGAAGATTACAAAAGTTGTGGTGAACGAAAACATGTAAATGCCCTCATCATGTACATTCTGGTGCATGTGTAGTCTAAACTCTCCCACTTGAAAACCCGCAAGCACGGGGTGTGTGAACAGGGCAGAGACTCAGCACAAGGCCCAGCAAGAGGATGGAAACTTTTCTTTAGAACCTGGTCCTTTGGAAATTTCAAGTTGATAAAATACTTTCTTGCTGAGAATGAGAGCTTTAGTTTTTCCAAGACCTATTAACTAAATGACAAGTTTTTGTAAGGTCCATAAAGACTATCTCTCTGATTGCAAAAGAAATCCATCAGCTTCCCTTCCAAACTTCAATGACCAATTCAAAGCAGGAAGATAATATATTACAATCACAATAATATCTTAATACAACTAAATATTTTCCTGTGGATATATTCTCAGAAACAAGCTTTGGTTAACTTTGCATTTGTTACACAGAACTAATGGTGGTCAGCCTGGCAGGTACCAGGCATTCAAACTTAGTTTCAGGCCATGTAAGTGGCAGGACAATGCAGCCTCTAAGGCTGCCAGACAATTTTCATTATAATGACAGGCAGAACTCTCAACTTGGCTGATAATGGATCCAGTTTATACAGTGCAGCCTGCTGTTTCAGGAGAGAAATGTAGATGTCCATTTGTTCACAGAAGGGCTGTGAGTCATTTTCCCCACTCAGGCCTTATTCCATGAGAACAGCTGGAGTTTTGTCTGAATAAGGATTGCATTATTAAGTTGACAGCATGGGAATAGGAGGTGGCCTTTATTAACGGATGCTCTAGAATCTGCGGAATCACAATCCAGTCATTTAAGTGATCTGTCATTGTGAAAATCTGTGCTAAATATTTTTTGAGTTAAAAATTTCATTAAAAGATTAAGGAGCCATGTCTTCTCAGGTGAGTTTGTAGGAAGGATGTTGCTACTGAATCCATGCATAGTGCTGGAGATAAGATGTATTCATAGTTTTCTTTAGCCAGGAAGGATAATTCTGTCTAGCCTTGTGTATATCATGGGCCAATTAGGCTCTCATGGGTTTTCTAGTATCGAATTTAGCACCTTGTGCTGGACTGAAGATTATTAACTCAAAAAAATGTTCATGAAAAAATTGGCAATCTGTTACTTCTTGTTTTGTCTTTCTGAGTTAGACTGAAAGAATCCTATGGTAAAAAGTACCATCTTCCTATAGGAATCTCTGTGAAACAATCAAATTACTCTTGTTACTCTAATGATAACATCGCTAATATGTTTAGTTTCATTTTAAAATTGCACTAAACTGCCCTTTCCCCCTGGTTTAATACTCTCTTTTATAGTACTTCTCTGTCCTTACTTTCTCAGGAAAATATATCTTCAGCTTTTTTTTCCAAATTATTGTCAAACAGAGGACAAGTATTTTTGCATTAAAAAGGAAATAAAGACTCCACCTGTGCTTAGAGAAAGAAAGACACAATATTTCAAAAATGTTTAAGTCTGTATTACACTTAGTGATTCAGTGGGGGAGAAAAATCACTGAAGTCTGTACATCTTAAAGGGCAGCTGGAACTGCAGTGTGCATTTCTTCTGTGAAACAGCAAACTGTTGGCCAAAGTATTTTGAGTGCCTTGCACTTGAAGAGACTGAGAGTGATTTACCAATACAATCGAGTAGGACTTGTAGCACTGTGTTGACAAAGATAAAGTAGTGTCCTCTTTCTGCAGAGGAGAAAAGAGGCACACTAAGTGACATTAGGGAACTAACATGAATCTAAGGAAAAACTGAACCCAGAAACCCAAAAGCTCAGTTTCTTGGGTTCTGTGGTTGATGCCCAGAAAGAATTATCTGGTCATGGGTTTAAAAAACACTAATTGACATTTTTTCTTGGAAAAATCATAGAATATTTTAGTGTTGAAAAAAACCTTAAAATCATTGAATCCAACTGCAAACTTAGAAAATGTTGCTTTGTGTTAAAAATAGAATTATCATACCAGTTGCAAGATCTCATATAAATGAAAAGAGGTGCAAAAGTGCTACAATTGTGTTCAGTGTAATTTCAAGTTCAAATCCTATTACTTTTCTTAGCTCAAGTCTGTTCTTGGATGTAGGTGTAATTGATCATTAATGCAAGACACACTTCTGTTAGGCAGAAAGGTAATTCATCTCATGTTAGCTTCTTTATTTCAAAGACATAAAATACTCCAAGTAAGATGAAAATGAAGTGTTTAAAAATCCCACACTGTGAATTACTGATCACTGCCATACTTTCTCCATTTCCTAGCTTGAAGGATATTATTTACTTTTAAAAGCATTCAAAGATTTCATCTGTGATGAAATAACCACCTTATGCTTTGAAAGGAAATGTGGGACAGCAGAAGTTCCATCACATCTGAAAAATATTGAGGTGACAGTAATTAGAATTTATGCACACAGCAGGGTGCCAAATAAGAGAGGAGTAGCAGGTAATGAGAAAAATGGTGGTTTAAGAAAATATCCAGATTAACTGAATTGTTGATACAATAGGTATCAACAGAGCACATAGGTATAGTGCTCTGATCAGGTGCAGTAGGGATGTGCATGTCACAGAGAATTCATACCAATGCATACAAGCTCTTCTGCTGTAATCAAATAAATGCTCAAAAGGTTTAAGTAGAGTTTAGTGTATTTGAAAAATAGATTCTTCAGTAGGATTCCCCAAAGCATCCTGTATGCTGATAAAGCCATGCAAGGTACATAGTCACATTTATTATTTACCTTTTGGAGGCAAAGAAATGGAAATACAGCATAAAATTATAAATCCCAAATTGCAAGAGAAGTTCTGACATAGAATTTAAGTTGTTATCCTACATATATATAACATAGTTGTTATCCTCTAATATATATTAGAGGAGTGGAATTATTTCTTTTCCCCAAGAAGCAGCAATTGAACCATTCTAAATATAAACAAA